>JBANCZ010000449.1:0-12500 GCA_037040025.1 Sphaerogastrella javana
TAGTTGCTGCGCAGCGATACAGTACGCTTCCGTTGCTGCTGCTGCTGTTGCTGCTGTTGCTGCTGTCCATGTAGCGGTGATTGGCCCAAATCGGGGCGCAGCTCGTGCGGCTGTGCGGCAGCTGCTGCCTCGGTGGCCTCGGCGGCGCGTATGGAACGGGAACGGGTGAGACCACGCGCACGTATGGTCGCATAGCCATCGTACAGCGGCGATGTGGGCGCACGATTGCTGGCGCTCACTGTGGACATTATTTTTTTTGGGCTTCGCCTTGGTTTTTCACTGCGTTCTGCTTTTTCGTTTAATTCGTTTGTGTTTTTCACTTGCTCTTCTCACTCATTGTGGGGTTTTTCGTAGTATTTTCTTGGCTCTAGGCTCTTGACTTTTCATTAGGCACTTTGATTAATTATATCTGCATTGAGATCGAGGTTTATCATTTATTAACAACGTCGGGGGTCTCTGGATGTGCTCAATGCCTGTGGTATTGCTCCTAAACTGCATCAATCATATTTAATTGAAGACGGTCGCGCGCGTACAATGAACTTGCCACGCCCATTTATAGTAGTTCTTAGATGAAGAAGAATTCTTCAATCAATTGCCAAAGATTTAAGACGCTTTGGACCCATTAACGCCCAATTACTATTCATTTCATATGACGCCCTGTGTAGCTACCTGTCTGTCTGTCTATCTGTCTGTTTTTCTATATCCCTCTCTACCCTCTACCTCTTTGTCTGTTCACGCTCTTGATTGACAGCCTATGTATATGATATTTGGCACATTTTTTTCTTTCAGTGTAAGCAGAGCATGTGGCCCGCACAAACAATGGGCCTTATTTTAGCCTAATGGATTCGACGACTTGTCGAAAAATTACATAGGTTACGCCTTGAATGGAGAGCATGTAAAGACACGTGGAGGCACGCACAGACATGTTGAGACACGTTAAGACACACATAAAAGCGCTAAAATGCTCATTTCAAGGTCAGTTTTAAAAGCTACACCATAATTTAGACCCAACATGATATATTAGATCACATTAAATAGACAAATATTGTTTAAATTGATAAGATAAATGTACAAATTCACAGCTTATTTAAAACGAATGTAACAATAGCAAAAACTTAGCACAATTTCTAACCCAAAGGTCAAATTATAATCTTTAAAAATAGCATCGATGATTAAATTAAATACAACTATTTCCTGATAAAATACCCATGTCTATAATCTGTGGAATTAAGTTTGAATTTCTAAATTTTTATTGAAAAGTTTTCACTTTTCCGTTTTTCATGTTATTTTTTTCTTTCTAGTGGCAGTTGCTAGTTTATAGCTGTGACTAAGCTAATATCAATAACTTGCGCTTAATCTCAAAAACTCTTTACGAGTCAAAGCGAAAAAAAACTTTTACGATCAGTTGGCTATAGATGTATATATGACTTTTTCATCGACTTTGTTTTAATGACTTCATTCGAAGAAGAAGAAAAGCTGCAATTTTTCCCCTTTTTTTTGCACCACAAACAATAACAATTAAAATTGTTGTTTATTAGAACTCAAATATAGTAGTATTAGCAACTGCTGGGTGGTAGAAATTTAAAATTTAGATAGACAGAGCGGTTAGGAGGGGGGTAAGTGTATATAGAAAGTGTGAAGTCCAAGCCATGAACTGCAATCAAAACAATTAAAGCCAATTCACGCAGTGCTATAAAACAACAGCAACATGAGTGCTGAGGAGAGAGATGAAGAGAGAGAGAGAGAGAGAGAGAGAGAGAGAGAGAGAGAGGGAGATGGAGAAGGAGAGAGAGGGAGATGGAGAAGGAGAGAGAGGGAGATGGAGAAGGAGAGAGATGGAAGGAGAGACTGATTGACAGAATTTATCTAGAGTGAAAAAGACAGAGAGAGGCAGCATATGCAGCACTGAGAGTCATTTCGTATAGTAAAGCAGCTGCAACAACAACTGCAACATCAACAACAAGTGCAACAACTAGTTAACTATGGACAGCTTCTTGAGAAAAGAGGGGAAGCAGGGCTTGAGGGGCTAGGTAGCAGCAAAAAGTCTTGAGCGCATATTGATGACATTAGAAAATTGTTATTTATTGCAGTTCCAAGTAGTTGTAGTTGATGTTGCTGTTGTTGCTGTTGCTGTTGTGCAACATCGTGGCATGAGTCAAGCTTGTCATTTAGCACAGTCAGCATATATATTTCGCAATGCTACAGTTCTAAATAAGCCACACAAGCAACAACAAAGCAAAAGATAGAACCAGAACCAGAGCCAGAGCCAGAGACAGAAACAGAAACAGACCCACAGCCAGAGCGAACCCAAGTCCGCTTTCAAGTGTCAACGACTGCAGTCAAACTAACAAACCAATTGACAGATGACAACAACAACATCAACTACAACAACAAGAATAACAACAACAATAACAATAACAACAGCTACAACAACAGCAACAACAACAGCAGCAGCAACAACTACTGACTGGCATGTGGCATGAAATTTTAGTAGATTTTGTTGCTGCTCTTGCTGATGTTGCTGCTTTTGTTGGTGCTGTTGGTGTTGTTGCTTATGTTGTTGCTGATGTTGGTGTTGTTGGTATTGTTACTGTTGTTGCTGCTAGTCTGGCCACATGGCATCAAACAGAGTCATCATGCTTATAGATATGTTTTAAGTGCTCGTTCTGCGCGTCGCAAAGTGTCAAAGTGTTGATAAAAAACTAAAACTCATAAAAGTTAACAGGCAAAGGAGTGAGAGTGAGCAGATAAAAAGAGAAAGAGAGAGAGAGAGAGAGAGAGAGAGAGAGAGAGAGAGAGAGAGAGAGACGGTATTGCCAAGAGAAAAAGCAAGCGACAATTGCCCGCTGCGAACCAGGAAGTATTGAAGTCGAAGTTGAGACTAGGCTTTAACTAATGACAGTTCAGCTGAGACTCTATATACTTTATAGAGCGGCCTTGAAGTAGGCCAAAAAGAAAATAGAAAACTCAGTGAAAAGCTGATTAAATTTTACTATAGAAATTTGAGCAGCATTTAAAAGCTACAAACATGTTTTCAACTTTAGTTCAACCACAATGAAAATTTACAAAAAATCCATAAAGAAAATTCAATTAAGTTATAAATTAACTCCTGACTTTATAGTTTAAATATAAATAATATATTTCTATTGTTTACGTTGCAGCATGTTGCAGCAATACTTTTCATGCCACAGAAACCCCTATCCCCCTTCGAAAAAAAGCAATCAATCTCATTTTAATTGCGTAACTTGGCAGCCAACAACAAACTGTGATTCATTCCTGCAGTCCGTGTCGGTTTGGCAAGCACTGTGCTGCAGCTAAAATGCGGCAACAAAAGGTTTGTGGCATGGCAATGCGGCAGCTTAGATAATTTATGGCTTATGTATAAAAAAACATAAAGTTATAGAAGCAAAAAATAAAAGTAAAGTGCAGCAAATACAATATGAGTCACATGTGTTTGTGTGCGCAGGCAGAGCATCTCAAACCTACAGTTTGAGTGGCTAAAGCGTTTATTGAATTGAATCAAATTATTTCTAGAGCGTAAACGCCTGTCTGTCTGTCAGAAAATCCACACACAAAAAATTACACAAAAATTGAATGCAACTCGAGGCCTGACAAAAATCACGACCAATAAATTGTTGCAATTGCAATTGCAACATTCGACATTTCAAAGTGAATTCGGTGTGGCACGTAGGCGTCTAATTGTTTAGCATTTACCATTTATTGTATATATGTATATATTATAAAGCTATGCTAATGCGCCTGGCCATACTCTGGAATGTTTTGCTTGTCTATTGTCAATTGTTGGAAATGTCAGGCAATTGAACTGTCTCTATGCGCTTGACTAGCGCTGTATGCGCTCAAACTTTCGCTCTAACGACATTGCAGTTTGACAGCCATTGGCCTTTTTGGCTGGCAAAGGAGCAGCAGCAGCAGCAGACCCACAGGCTTATCGCCGACGTCTGTTTGGTTTTTTTATCCCAACTTTTCCTGTGGGCTGCTGTGACTCTGTAGTTGCTCTGGCTGCTCTAGCTGCTGTGGGGTCTCTCAAGTCTAGACGACATGACTGCTTATCAGTGTGACCAAATCTTGCTAGGAAATTGCCATAATTTCCAGCCAGTAAAGTGAAATAATAGATGAAATAAAATGAAACAACAGCAACCAACGCACAAAGCGACAAAGAGACAAACAGACAGACAGAAAGACGGACAGAATGTGGATAGTTTGTTGAGGCGCTCGTTTGATTAATGAATGCAGGAAATGAAATGAATTATGAATGGATTCATATGGCTTAAAGCGCGCACACACTTCAAGTAATCATCAGAGACATGAACACATGTTGAATACAATTCGATTCGACTCATTTGGGCAAAGCTAAATACTCAAAAAGTAGCTTATAATCCCTGGCTGTCAAACTGTTGACAAAATGCGCACTCGAAAAATTTGGCAAATAACAAAATGCCAACAATTTACGATTGGCAACTGTGTCAGCAGCTCAAATGAAAATAACAACAAAATAAAAAATAAAAACAAATTCATAAAAAAAGTGTCTATAAAATAGAATTCTAAATATTCAATGTCAAAACTGGTTGAGCAATAATCTAGCGAAATATAAAAGCAAAACTAATCAAAGTGAAGCTGTCAACTGCATGGCTAAGTAGCTTCATGGATTGTAAGTGTTGAAGGAGGTGGGGGGGGGGGGGGGAGGTTGGGGGCGTGGGTTTGACAGGCTCATGCCCAAGGTTAACTCAAAGGCTGTAAGTGAGTGATGACGATTTTTTATGAGTTGTTTTTCAACTGCTCAATGAATGAAATCATTAAAATTAGCATAAACAAATGCTTTTACTTGAAATTGTGAATTTTGAATTCTGATTTCGCTTCGATTGATATTTTTTGGCCAAGTTCTTAACTCTAATACCAGGACTTGGAGTCTAAGAAGTATAGTATTTAAATAGAACTATACTAGAGAAATTTTGCAAAAAATTATAGGTGTGTAGATTTAATTATTAATTAAAAAATAAAAATAAATAAAATACATTGTTCCACACCATAAAAAAATTAAATTGAAAATTGTTATCAAATATTGCATTTGCATTGCAATAATTTTAAATTAAGTAAAAATGTTGTTTAAGAATAAATAGTTCTGTCTAAAATCCACATTAACTATTCAATTATTTTAGGATTTTTTTAATTGAATGGCAATCATTTCAAATATTGCTAAAAATAGCAGAGCATGAAGTGCACAGATTTAATTATTTAATAAAAAAAAGCCAGTTTGCTTTGACTTTAATACAAAAATTTATGAATGCCTTTTAGCCACTATATAAAACTAATAAATTATTTAATTATTATTTTATTTGTATGGCAATAATTGAAAATATAGCTAAAGTTTGCACATTTCAAAAGCTACCACTAGATAATTGGAAACGCATATTTTTATTGTTTTTTTTTTTAAACATATTCTTTTGGGTTTTTTAGCAGCAACTTCAACTTTTTTTGAGCATCGAAATTGCACAACATGACTTGGCAATTTTATTTTTTTTGGCTCAATATAAGAGGCAATATGACGATATAGTAACTGCGTTTTGGAATTGTTCTTTATGATTTCCTCAGGCTTGGCTGACATGAAGTCATTTCTGGCCACAATTGACAGCTATAAAATTAATATTTAAGAAATGTACAAAAAATACAACAAATGTAATGCAATCAAACACTTGTAAATGCCACAAATACACGCGATTTGGGTGTGTATAAGTGAGTGTGAGTGTGTGAGTGTATGTGTGTGATTGTCATTAGAGGCGTCGCTCTTGAAGTCTTTTAATTGGGTCGAGTTGTTATTTCAATTTGGCAGTAAATTGCTTTATTCTGCTTTTGCTGCTGAAGAAGTGCCTCTACTTCATTCAATAGCTAATGTTTATATAATTATTGAGGTGTGTTTTTCTTTATTTTTTATAGTTATAGTATAGTTTGTTATTTATACACTAACATGACATCACACACACACACACACACTCTTATAAAAGCCATAAAACATTTCATGACAATCATAAAAATATAAAATATTTTTATAGTTTTTGTTCGCTGTTCAAATTTGTTCAAATTTAAACAACAGTTTTCAACGAATTTTCAACTCTTATCAGCGAACATTTATCGCGCCTAGAATTTATAATTTAATGCTGGATTATTTATGCAAAAATATAAATATATACGGAACTTAAGCGAAAGGGCGCGACCGAGCGACCCAAAAAGCCAAAAAAAAAACCAAAAAAAATGACAAGAAAAATATACAGATTTTAGTTTTTATGGCAGCTTTTATTTTGCTGTATTTTTTCTGTCTTTTTTTTGTATGTTTTACTGTATTTTTTTCTGTATTTATATCGAACTGCATTAATTAGGCACGAAACCTGCTGGGAGCAGTCGCGGCTTAGCGGCTCTTAAAGTATTTTTTTTTTTCAGAGTCTTGTTTTATTTTCTGTGAATTTAGCGGGTGGAAGCAAAAGAAGAAAAATATATAACTATAATGGAACTCAAGCGGCGTCAACCAGTTTCCACGAATAGCACGATGAGAGGAGATATATAGTATACAGACATATGCTACAGAGATCCAAATCGCAGAACTCGAGCCCCGCAAGGCTGGGCACTTCCTCAAGTGGACAGCGTTGGGCAGAGACTTGATCTTAAATTATAAACAATTGAGTCTAATTTAAGTTTGAAGCTTTTCATGTTACAGCATTAGCCATGTAACATGAGGCCCAGTGAATGAATGGGATGGGTGGATACGGAAGGGGAGAGTGGGTGCATCTGTAAACTATAGTACTCTTAAGCAGTTTCCTAATACGTCAGAGACTGAGTGTGGTTTACGTATAGGCAGATCTGTAGCACTTAGCTTTTATGATATATGAATATATATGAATATGTACGAATATGTTTGTATATATAATATATATATGTATATATATATATATGTGTGTGTGCAAACAGTGCGCTTTCGTTTAAAGAAACTAGAAATTGCATTCATAAGTAATTGAAAATTAACGCAACGAAAAATTGAATGTCGACACACATAAATGTTGATAAATGATAGAATATTATGCGGTGTAGTCGGGTGCAACCGATCGTTTAAAAAACTGTATATAATAGAAACTAGCTACATATTTATTGGGGAAATTTATATTGAGACGAATGAGGAAATTTTGTTAATAAATAATATATTTTATAAATAATATGCTGTTCATATTATAAACTTTTTCAATAGATAAAATAAACCCAAATTATTTTATATTAGTAAACAAACTAAAATTCTACAATTAGAGGGAGAATTTAAAAATATATTTATGCCAAAAATTTTCCATAAGTCTATTCATCAATCTATAAATAAATTCTAAAAAATAGTTTACATTTACATTACAAATAAAATTGAACCATTTAAACTTAATTTTATGCCGTGCTCAAATTTGAAAAAAAAATTCCAATAAATGCAGTTTTTAGAACTCCCTTTATCAACTTTAGCTTATCAAATTTGATATACAAAAAAAAAGTGTATTGCTCTATTATACGGCGATGAATGCATGAGGCTCAAAGCTATGCAGGCGAAGGCAACTCCAAACATTTGACAGCTTCCAATTGTCTCACTCTTGACGAGCACATTTGAATGTGTACTAGTGTGTGTGTATGTGAGTGAGTGTGTATGAGTATATATGGATATATAGCGCTGCCACAAATCACAGACAATCACAGCAGCCGCCAGTTAGTGAAACCCCTTAACAAACGAGTCAGGCGCAACAAGAAAAAAAAATTGAAACGAAAAACAAAAAATCTATGGAAAAAATGCAGTCAGATACGAGTGGCTGTGCCAGTTGCCTGCCGCGTGAGGATAACATACACTCACACACACACACACACACTCACACTCACACTCACACAGAAGAGACACACTCTTGAGTGGAGGTGTTGCCAGTATTGTGGCAGTGACTGTGGCTGCCTCTATGTGTTGTATGCAAACAGGCATCCGCGAAAAAATTGACTGCTGCCCATGCGAACAGGCTGCATATTTTTTTTCTGCCTGTTGCCTTGCAATGCAATCAAGTGGACGTTGCATGCAACGCGAGGGCGAAAAAAATGTGCGCCTGTTGTATATTTTTTTTCGAGACTATGCTGCTGGTCCATGGAGCAACTGCTGCTGTTGCTGTTGCTGTTGCTGTTGCTGCTGGCCTAAAAGGATTAAGGCGATCTGTGCACAATCCGCGCAATTATCCTTTCATTGGATTGGGGCAGCTCCTGTTGCTGCTGCTGCTGGGTGTCGGGCGTTGCTTGCAGCAATTAGTTGCATCACTCAGCACTTTTTTGTCTGTGTGTTGGCTGCTTTTTGGCCAGTTGACTTTTGGTTACATGCGTTGAAGTGCCGCACACTCAGCCACACCCACACACACATCCACATCCACACCCATACACACCCACACACACACATAAAAACCCGTTGAGTATGCGTGTATGGGTCAGCATTTGGCTTTTGTTCTGCACATTTTTAACGCTGCGTATACGTAACGTATTTCGCTCTCGCCTCATGTGGCTATTATTTTGCTTTTGCTCTTGCTTTCATTTTTTATATTCTTTTTTTTAGTACTCTGTTTTGTTTTGTTGTTATTTTTTTAGTGTGTGTTTTTTTTTTTTTTTTGGCTTGTTGCAAGTGTTGCTTTTGGGTTTATTTTTCGGCACGACGACTACGTGCCCATTTGAAGTGCACACTTAAGTGGCCCTAATTGGTTTCACACTTGCCCATCATCAGCAACAACATCAGGCGGTTGACTCTCCTTCTGTGTGTGTGTGTGTGTGTGTTGGGGTTGGGTGGCAACTGGAGATGCAACGTGTTTTCGGGTTTGTTGCTTTGCTGTCAAAAACAAGCCAACTGCTAACTGGCAGTCAACAGTAAACCAGGAACTCTCAGCCCGTTTGCTCTCTGACATGGAGCGCCCTGTCTAACTGAATGTCTATTTCTCGCTGTCTATCTCAATGTCTGTCTATGTGTCTGTCAGTCTGTGGCTGCAGCTTCATTCATTCACTGCCATACAGCCCCATTTATGTCCGTGTCGAGTGTGCCAGACAAAACGACAAAAGCAACAACAACAACAGCAACAACAGCAACATCAGCAACAACAGCAGCAACAACTGCTGAAATATATGTTGTTGAAAGGCAGGTGGAGGTTGGTGTTTGGAGGAGGGAAAGAATATTTAAATGTGGCTCTCATCTAAAATAGTTTACTGCCACTTGTTGGCTCTGCCAGCTTTGCCCTGTTTCTAGCATTTAAATTGAAATACCAGCTGTTGTTGTTACAACTAAAGTTGTTGTTGTTGTTGTCGTTGTTGTTGTTGTTGTTGTTGCTGTTGTCGTTGTTGGTTTTGTTATTGTAAATATGCCATCATTTGCTCGTTTTTCGTGGCATTTGCCGTTTAGTGGCTGCCGCTGCCTGCCTGCCTTCATTGGACTAAGCCAAAAACCCATTCATTGTAAATTCAACTAAATCCATGAATAAAATTTTGATGCAGCATCATTCGTTTGCCCCATACTCCATATCGTTCTCTCATTCGCTTGCTCGGCATCTACCACTCACTCAGTCTATCTCTCAATCAGTCTGTCTCTATCCCTCTTACCACCAGTCTTTCTCTCTTTTTCTTTGTCTCTCTCTCTCTCTCTCTCTCTCTTTAGAGCTACTGCCACGCTTCGTTTTTATTGCGCCTCGTTGTGAATTTAACAATCGTCAACTGCACTTGCATTTGCTTACTCGCTCTACCTCTTTTTCTCTCTTTCTCTCTCTCTCTCTCTCTCTAATGTTGCATGGCAGTGAAATTTTATTGCCTCCTGTTGCATCGTCTAAATTGAATTTTCCGAATTCAATGAATGAATGAATGAGCGCATGAATTGGTTTAGCTTTTTGTTTAGTTATTTAGTTCATGGCTCTCTCTTTTGGGAGCTTTTTGTGTTGCATACATTCGGGCCGCCTGTTGCATGCAGCTTCACTTTTCAAAATACTACACGCATACACAACACATATATACATATATATTTAGATGTGTATATTTCTGTGTGTGCGTGTGTGTATATAAATTTATTTGTATGGCTCTAGCTGCGCCTGTTGCAGCTGCCATTTTAATGTAGCCATTTCGATGGCTCCTGTTCTTTTTTAGTTTTTATTTTTATAAATATTTTTTTCTTCGTTTTTTGGATGAGGGATTTTCAGTTTTTGCTGTGAGCAATTGTCTAGTTTTATGCAGATGTTGTTGTTGTTACTGTATGTATATTTCTTTTTATTGCTTGTGCTTGTGCGGAAATTGCATTTCTCATTTCAATAAATTCTGCAAGCTGCTGCTGCATTCTCTCCCTCTCTCTCTCTCTCTCTCTCTCTCTCTCCTCTATCACTCTCTCTGTTTTTTATGTTGTTATTTATATGAAAAACAGTTTTCGCTTCTGCACTTTTTTTTAGTCTATAGGAAATTTATTTGACTGGCTCATTGGTTTATGTTGCCGTTAAATTGGCAACAGCCGTTGACTGACTTCTGTGCATCAAAAGAAATGGGAAATGTGATCATGGCAATAGATACGTGCCCAAAATTATATAAACAAATATTTATATACACAGTTGGCTGTGCATAGATAAAATATTCGTTTCAATTCTTCGGTTCAATCAACTAAATTGATTTAAAAATTTTGTCTACAAATTTTTCAAAAAATATGTTTAACGTTTGTAAAAGAGCAAAACAAGTATTTAATCCAATACCTGATATGTCACATTTTCTTTAAATAAAATTTAAATTTTATAAAAGCATAAATTCTACATAAAAACTTTATTTAATTGGGATTATTTTTTAGTCTAATATACTATATATTATTTCAAAATATTGCACAAAATTATTTATAGTTTTATATACAAAATTAGCCGTCCATTTCAAAGAGTTTTTCCTTTCATAAAAATTCTGTCAAATACTTATTCAAATTGTGATATTTTAATTAAATAATTAAGGTCACATTTACAAATAAAAAAATTTTTATAAATCTATTACCAAATCAATATTTCAGCATTTAAAAGTGCCTGAACTTTGACATTATGTCTTTGCTTCTCATATTGATTTTCTACTGACATCGACTGCTGTCAAAATGTGTCTTTAATTATTAAAAAAATAATGAAAACTGACACAATTAGCCTGGATTATATGACAAGGCTTAATAGCTATTACAATATAAACGTATGACATCTTTTGTGGCCCACTGTGATGAGCTAATTGCAGTTGAAATTTGCAAAAAAAAACACATTTTTTGCACTCTAATTAGCCATCAATCAACAAAAGTCACACCTGAGCCTAGTATTTAGTAGTAAGTACTTGGTATTTAGCATAAGGGCAACACTCTCGACTAACTTGACTGGCAAATAGGATACATCAATTATAGTAACAATTTAAATATTTGAAGCCGCTGGCATTAGCCAATTTCGGGTAATTTCCTTTTTGGTAAACCCACCAATTGCAGCTCGAGAACTTGAAGTGCCTGAACAAACATGCAATCAAATGCAATCGAATAACAAGCCAACACTCACACACACACACACACACACACACACACTAACAAGTAACAAGAACAACAACAACAACAACAGCAACATTTCAAATTTGGCCAAAAAACGACTGGCCAACCAATCAAATTGCATGCAGGCCCAAAAGTGCATGCGAAAGCGCATTAGAGCGAGACAACGGTAGCACCGAAACATACATTTCCAACAAACCGAGGGACTCCCACACCCAAAAAAAATAACAAATATACTATACAACAACAAGAACCAGAACAAGACGAACATGTCAGCCGAGCCGAGTCGAAGAGCCAAGCGAAAATGCGAGAAGCTTACGAACGTCAGGGCAATCGAATTTATTTGCTGCTTCTAATTTTCCATAGAGCGCACAGTGTGGCAAAGTCAACGTCAAATGACGACAACGGCAGCAACGACGACGACGACAATTTCTATGCCAAAATGACACACAAAAAGCACTAAACACACACACACACACACACATACATACAAATGCATATTGATGTTGTCAGTATGTAAATTGCCAGGTTTGTTGGCATTTTTTTTTTTGGTTTACTTGTTGTTGTTATTTTTGTTGTATTTTTGTTGGTATTTTTGTTGTATTTTTGTTGTATTTTTGTTGGTATTTTTGTTTTTTTTTTTTGTATTTTGTATTTTGGGGTAGGTTGCGTTTTAGTTTTGCTTGTGGCGAAAGGGTTGTCGTGCAGTTTAGTGACAGCACTGGATGCATCCCAAGTTGCTTAGGCATAGCTATAGGTGTGTGTATTCGTGTGAGTGTGTGTGTGTGTTCGTGTGTGTGTGAGTGTGTTGCGCCTGCTGCGTATGTCCTTGCATTTTGTGCTATTCATTTACATTTGAGCGCTACATTGCTATGCAAGTTGGACAATACGACCGAAAGCATTTTGAATTCACTCACACACATACTAACAC
>JBANCZ010000449.1:17500-20000 GCA_037040025.1 Sphaerogastrella javana
GCAACAACAACAACAGCAACAAGATCGAGAAACATTGCATACCACTGAACCACCGTTTAGAAGAGCCCAACGGTCAACATTTCAACTCCTCACCGCAAATTCTAAAATATTTTAGTAAGTATAAAAAAACATACCATAACAAAATACTTTTTTCCTTATATAGATAAACAAACAAATTGATATTGTTCCATTTACGTTAGTTGAATTGCATTTAGTAGAAAGAATCATTGATATTTTGACTGGTTTATAAAACTTATTAGAGAAACATAAAATTTATATTCTTTATTGTTTAATTATATTTAAATTAAATAAATATAGTAGAATTATTCCGTTTACATCAGATAAATGGTATTATATGGAATGAATCTTAGATGTTTTTTAATTAACTTCATTATTAAATAAAAAAATCATTGAAAAAAAGGAAAATCAAATAATTACCTATAAAAATTTATGTTAAATTAAAATAGTTAAAAAATATTTAATTTACGTGATTTAAATTTCATAAAAAAGAATAAATTTATGCTAATTTAAATATATATTTTTTAAAAAGCTCTAATGCATAAAAGTTATAATTATTGTTGTTGATTCAATTATTTTTGATGAATTGATTTGCCATTATAAATTTATATAAAATACAAAAAAAAAATTAAATTTTATTATATGCATATGACTTAAGTTGCTTATGAATAATTTGCCATATTTGTTTCCCTTGCAGAAAACAAGCAGACATCACACGATCACGACTCAAGCGCAACATCACGCAGCTCAGGCTCACCATCACCACCGCCAGAACCCAACGATTGGATACCGTCTGATAAGTGCAATTTCTGTGTTAACGGTCGCTTGCTAACTGTAAACGCCGTTGGCGAATTGGTGGTCGAAACATCAACGGCCAGCCACAACAATAACAACAACAACAACAACAACAACAACAGCAGCAGTGTTGTAACGCAGGTACGTCTTTTTCTTTGCAATTGTATCTCTTTTTCTATATGACATTAAAATAAACTCTGTACTTAATACAACTTTCCCAATTGCAGCACGATAGCGACAGCAACTCGAGCGCATCACTCTACAACAGCAGCAACAGCAACAACAACAACAACAATAACAGGGCTCGTAATACAACAACAACAACTGCAACAGCAGCAACAACCTCAATAGAACTGCATAGGCTGCTCAGCCAGCAAACAGCAGATATGACATCAATGGAATCAATAGCCGCCAAACTGGCACAGTTCACCGTGATGACCGATTTCAATTTGATGAGTACGCTGGCTAATCAACAACAACAACAACAGCAACAACAACAACAACAACTACAGCACACTAACTCGGTAACGCCAACTACCTCAGATGTCACAGCTGCCACTGTCGCTGCTGCAAGTCCCACACTCAAAGACACGCCCAGTCCCAGTGCAGATGCGCCCCTGGATCTTAGCAGTAAACCATCGCCAAATTCACCCACAAGCGGTGATATTAAATCAGTCAGGTGAGTCCATATAATAATAATTCAAACAAAATTTTATAAATAAAAATATATAAATATAATTTACGAGTATATACATATACATATAGTATTATACATACAGGAAAAAAATATATAAAATAAAAAACACATATAAATAAAAATTATTAAAATATTTTGATTTGAATAGTTAAACGCAAAGGGAATGCTCTTTAAAAATTATTAACATATTTTAATGAAAGTAAAGCTGTATTAATCATTAAAATATTTATTTTTAGTAACTATAAAATATTAAAAAAAAAATTGAAATATTTTGATTAGATTAGAGTGCGTAAATATAATTTACTAATATTTATATATTTTTATAATAGTCTTCCTAACATTATAATGTTACATATTTCTTGTAATATATAAAAACATCTATTTATTCTATCAAAATTCTCTAATAAGTCATTAAAATAGTAAAAATTATTTTTCATTCAATTTGCATAAGATAGAGAAGGAGAGAGAGACTTAAGCTGCAATTAATTTTCACAATTCTCACTAATTTTTAATTTACAATACAAAATTGTACATATTCTTTCTAACTATATGTCAGTATATTTAACTTTATATCTAGATATACTAAATGCTTTCAAAGTAACATAAAAATACAAAAATTCAATAATTTTTAAATATGACTAAATATTCACATAGAATTCACATTGAATTTACATAGATGAATTGATGAATCAATACAGTGACAAACTCGATACAATATTTCCTATGCCCCAAAATGTACACAAAGGCTGCATATATTACATATATATATATATAGAGTCGTTTTTTATGTCTTCCTTTTTTTTTGTACTTTATATATACATATATGTATGTATAGTGTGGCAGCAGACAGTGCATGAGATAATTGCACTTTGGGCATTGGCCCGCCTCTGACACTGCATTTATTGTAGCATACTTAACAGGGCTATGGTCTGGGTTCGCCTCGAATGGGCTGAGATGGGCTGAGATGGGCGGTACTCGGGAAGCTTTATT
>JBANCZ010000449.1:22500-36162 GCA_037040025.1 Sphaerogastrella javana
TGTGTGTTTGCATGTGTGTTTGTGTGTTTGTGTGTGTATGGGTGGTTGTTTTCTGCGCACGCATCAAGTGCAGCAACGCTTGTGGGTGTGCTGCATTGGCAACAAAAACAAACATGCAATTGCATTCATACAAAAATATAAAAAAAAAACACACACACACACTTATATAGATATGGCAAAGCCGGCACACGCACACATTCATTTAATGCATTTTTAACAAAATTGCATTCGACATCGTCACTCATACACACACTCAAATACACTCACACATACCCATACACACTTCCACAAAAAAATTACATTGTGCTGGATGCACTTCCCACTCCTTATTGACCTCTGCCCTCAGCTGCAGGACATGCCCCGCAGTTGCATGCATATATACATATATATAAATACATATCTATGTATATATAAATACATATATGCATATATATGAATATTTATATATATATATATATATTTATATACATATGCGTGTATTTATGGCGCCCGCGAAAGGAAAAGTTGCAACAAGCTCAAGAAAATAAATCAAGTTAATTATATTCAATGTAGAGAGCAGCAGAGCAAGAGAGAGAGAGAGAGTGAGAGAAAGAAAGGGAAAGAAAAAATTAAGAATGAGTTAAAGAGAAAACGAGAGAGAGAAAAAAGAGTAAGAGAATGAGTGCATAACTGCCAAGGATTAACAGTTTACATAAGCAAATGAAACTTAATTCGTTACATTTTAATACAAAACATTTATTTAAAAACTTTAATACAATTTAATGGCCCAAGAAAAAAATTCTTAAAAATATGTAGTATATTATAAAATACAAAAAAAAAAAATGTAGACTACTGTAGTAGAAGTCACATTAAAATTAGATTATATCTATAAATAATATAAATTTCATATTAATATTTGAAATATTTTTTTAACTATAATTTCGGCCATGATAAATAAAAAATAAAAATAATATAAAATAATAAAAATATACAATAAAATAGGTATTTAAAATGTAAAACAAACAATTAGAAACTTAAAGAAAATGAAGTAATCAATTACACCGAATTTTTCTATTTTTAAATCAATATATTCAAACCTTTCTCGAGCATAAAGATGAAGAAGTGAAAATGGAAGAAAATGTTGCTAAAAATCATTTAAAAAATTTAATTTTGCGTTTAGTTAATGAAAGATTTCTTTATCGATTTTAGCACAGGGAAATTGCGGAATTCACGTGATCGATTCTCAATTTAAAAAAGCAAAAATATCTATATAATTTTTGCTTTTTATTCGTACATTTTAAACAGATAGACAAATACATATGTAATTATATGTGTGCTTATATTTAACCCTTTCCAACAGTAAAACCCAAAATTATTACCGACGCAATGTATTTTGCATTCATTTGAGTGTGTTTTAATGTGTGTGTGTGTGTGAGTGAGTGTGAGTGTGAGCGTGAGTGTGAGTGTGAGTGAGTATGTGGCAGGAGGTGCATGCGTGTCTCTTTTTTATTCTGTGTGTGTGATAATGTGTGCTAAAGGCAAACAATAGGTGTGGGATGAACCGACAAAAATGCGATATGCACATAAAAATGTCAGCAGCAACAACAACAACATCATCAAGAACAACATTAACAACAACGACAACAACAACAACAAACAGTTGCAACAACCGATGCAATTGCAGCAAGCGTCAAAATTACAACAGCAACAAAAAAATGCAACACAAATCAAAAAAAAAGAATCAACCCTTTTTTTCACCAACGTTGCTGTTGCCGTTGCTGCCACAAATTAAAACAAAATGTCAGAAAAATGAAAAAGGCGAAAAATATACGAGGTAAAAACGAAAAAAAAAGTACAAAAATAACACACACAAGCACACACACACACACACACACACTGGGAACGCCATTAACGAAAAACAAAACAAAAAAAGCATGAAAAAAATACAACAAAAAAAAAGATGCAACGCAAATGAATCCTTGCTACATGCGTGCAACAAAAGCTACAACAAGCAGCAGCAATATTGCAGTTGCTGTTGCTGTTGTTGTTGCTATTACTGTTGTTGTTGCTGTTGCTGTTGCAGTTGCTGGCAGCGTCGCTGCTGGCGTCGACAGCGGCTGCAGCGTCGGCTGTTGCAACGTCAAATTGCAATTGAAGTGCAGCCAAAAGGTAAACGACACCAACAAAAATTCAAAACGACATTGAAATGACATTTTTCCATGCACAATTTGTTGTTGTTGTTGCTTTGTTGTTGCTGTTGCTGTTGTTGTTGTGCAATCCTTGCCTTTTTTTCCTGGCTCAGCTGCCGCAATTATGCATATTTTTATATTATATATATTGTATATAAAACATTTATATATATGCTTGTATATACCTATATATAGATATATATTTTTTGGCTGCATTATTTTGCTTACCCGCCGAAAATATAAAAAACTTTTCCGTTAATGATAGCAGCTCGTCCCTGTTTGGAGCTGGAGCTATAGATGTAGATGAAGTTGAGTCCAGTTTTGGTCAGCAGTTTGGCTGCAGTCATTGCCACTTGCCACCTGCCACCAGCTACCTGCCACCTGCCACCTGCTGTTGCTGTTGCTGTTGCCCCTGCACAGCTTTTTCATTTTTTTTCCCCTTTTTTTGTTGTTGTCTGCGTAATTTTCAGACATTTTCCAGACGCGCGCTCGCGAGCAAGCCCTAATAAACAAAAAATATATATGTATATACACAAAAAAAATGTAAAATAGAAGAAAAAAAATTGCAACAAAAAAGCGACAACTTTTCAGTCAACTTTTCCTGAGCTGGCACTGCCTGCCCCACGGCCCACAGCGAGGGCAAGTAACAGCAGCAGCAGCAAGAAGCTGTGCGTTTCCGCAGCCAGTGCAATGTACTGCACCCACTGCCCCTGCCCTTTCAAGCCGCCCAACCACTTGGCCCACCCACTGTGTTTGCCAAAAGGGTCTTGGTCTCAACTCTCTGCGCGTCTGACAGCGTCTCGCGTCTCTCATCTCTCGTCTCTCGTCTCGCGTCTCTCGTTTCGCGTCTCGCGTCTCGCCTCTCGCTTCTCGTCTCATTGCTGCCACACTCTGTTGCACGCTTGTCGTCTCCCTGCTGGCTGCTGCATAAAGAAAAGAAAAATTTCGTACGGCTTTCACTGATGTTGTTGTTGTTGTTGTTGTTGTTTGCTTTACACAAAAGTTGCCTTTTGAAACTGGCTACCAAAAGTGCGCTCTGGCCGGGCGTAAGACATATGGGTGGATACCGGGGGGCGTCGTTCATAGGCAACACCCAAGCGCCAAGTGGTGCGGCTTGGCTCGAGCTTGGCATTAAGTGAAAAATGCTTTTTTTTGAAATTCGTCTAATGAACTTCAAAAACATGTTTGTCCCTGGCTGCTTCTCTAGTTCTCATCTCTCGCTCTGTCTCTCTGGCTCTCTGGCTATCAGCCAGACTAGCAAGCTGACATCTTTACATCTTCATAACGCACACCCTCGCCGCCCCTGTATGGCATGTCACTCACCCCTGGCATGTCATCTTTTGTCTTTGCAGCAGCCAAAAAATATACAAAAAAAATGCCACAAAATTTTTTTGTCTCCATGCTGCATCCTTGCTATTGCCTTTGACAAGGACAACGTAGCCATCGCTGGCGATGCTGTCACACCGTCGCCTGCTGCAGACATTTAAGCAGTGCTCATTGTCAGTACTTTTTTGTATATATACGTATGTGTATCTGTGTGAAGTGCCCAATACAAATGCATATGTGTATGTACTTAAGCACACTCACCAAAAAAAAAAAAAAAAAAAAAAGCTTCTTTTGACCGCACCAACAACAACTCGGCGGCAAACCTAATTGTAATATATGTTTTCAACTGGTTTATTGTTCTTTCTTTTGCCCCTGACAAATCTGACAAATTCAACTGATATATCAGACAACTAATAGTCATTTCTTCAGAATTATTGTACGCGTTTTTATATAATTTGCTTTACAACTCAGAATTTCGAAAAGACTTTAGTTCACTGAGTTCATAGCATATTCATATTTAGTTTATATAGCGGTCCACGTATTCAAACAATTTAAGCAAATTTCACAGTTCCTAAAACACTGACCTTACCTTCCCTCAAACATTTGTAATACTACTACCTTCAATACGTCACCTATTCATCTCGTACATCTGTCGCACTTCCCATATACATCCAATACATCTCCTATAGATCTTCAGTATATCTACCATACATCTTTCAAAAATCATTCATTATTGATCATTCGCACTTCTAGATTACTTTATACCAAAACTCAATATTTAAACGTATGGAATTGGTCAATAGGTCTATCATTTGTTTAATAAATAAATACCATATATATTTATTGAAAAGTTTACTTTAACCCCAGAATTCTTGTTAAATTAAGAGAGTTAAATGTTTAACAAATTACCTTAACAAATTAGTTCGCTTTCGATATTATTATCTTTTCAATATTATTATTTTTCTCAATATATGTTATTACCAATTAAAATTTAAATTTATTTAATTAATTTATTTTATGTTTTATTAAAAATTAAAAATTTATATACTTATATTACCTTTCATTAAAAAATAAATTGTTTTAATATTACTAATAATATGGTTCCATTTTATTAATTTGTGTATAAATTATGTATAAATTTTTTATATATAATTTTTTTGAATTTTTTTAAATTTATTTATATATTTTATTCCTTATTATATATTATATTTTTATAAAAATATATTTGTAGGTAATTTATAGCATGATTAATTTTTTTAAAATTTATTTCCCGTTTCATTGCAGACATCATGACTCTGGCACGCCACTGCCGGCAGAGCGACGCGCATGCATCGAAGAGGAACTGGATGCGTTTCAGAAGCTGCTGGCGAAGGAGCGTGGAAGCCGAAAGGCAGCCAATCAATTGCAGCAGCAGCAACAGCAACAGTTGCAGCCGCAGCAGCAGCAGCAGCACGTGCCACGCTCCAATCTGCGCAACAAACTGTGCAAGACGTCACCTGAGCTGAAGCGAGTGAATGTGCAAATGCCGCACCTTCTGCCACGGTGGCAACACGAAATGGAACGTGATGAGCCTAACGAATCCGATGAGGAGCTGGGCGATGGCGATAGTAATGCATCGACGCCGGTGTCGGGCTTTCAGGAGTTCACGCAGCGTCTGGCCAGCGGCGAGAATAAGCTGAGCAGCATGGTAGAGCACAACGGCAGCGATTTGGGCGATGATCTGGAGGCGGAGATGTCACCAAAGCTGGAGCACAGACCACAGAGTGGAACACCGACGGCCACGGCAGTGGCTGCTGCTGGTGGAGCGGTGGGTGCTGGTGAGCCCATGTCACTGGACATTCGTGTGCTGCTCCAAACGCTGATGATGGCGGCAGGTTACGGTGTGATCAACAAGGTGGATAGCACCCAGACGCTGGCAGATCTTTATAACACAGTGCTGGTGGCCAGCAGAGGTGGCATCATGAACGAGGGTCTGTCACATGCCCTGGAGAGCAATGGCAGTGGGACGCTGCTTGATCAGCGACTATTGCAACAGCACCAACAGCAGCAGCAGCAGCAGCAGCATTTGAACGCTGTGTATCGACGACATTTACCAAAGTCTGAAACGCCGGAGACGAGCTCCTCGATGGATGCGAACGATGCATGCGAGGATCCCATATTGAAGATTCCGTCCTTCAAGGTTACTGGAGCGGGCAGCATCTCGCCCTCGCTGCACTGCAACACCAGCAGCAACAACAGCAACACCAACAACAATAACAGCAACAACAACAACAACATCAACAGCAACAACATCTCTATCAACAGTAACAACCGCAATGGCGCAAGTCCGCACTCAGCCTCACCCATGCTAGCAGCAGCTGTTGCTGCTGTCGCCGCCAACAACAGCTTCAGGCACAACACCAGCAACAACAGCAGCAGCAGCAACAACAACAATAGTAACAACAACAGCAGCAGCGGTGCCGTCAGCAACACTCTGCTTAGCTCCTCGCCCACATCCATACAAAAGATGATGGCCTCTACCATACAGCGCCAGATCAATGAGCAAAACAGCCAGGATAGTTTGCTGGGGCGCGATAGACGCAACAATGGTAACACTAGCGGCAGTGAGTGCAGCAGCACGGGCGGTGGCAGTGTTGGTGTTGGTGTTGCAGCTGCTGGCAATGGGATTGGGGGCAGCGGCAGCAGCAGTAGCAGCAGCTACAAGAAGCCAAGTATTTCGGTGGCCAAGATCATTGGCGGCACGGATACCTCACGTTTCGGCGCCTCACCCAATCTGCTGGCGCAGCAACATCACAGCCATCTGCCCCCACATCATGCCCATCACCAACATCATTCCCAGCAGCAGCAGCAGCTCAGTCCACAGGATGCAGCAGCGCTAGCCGCCGGCAAGGGAACACGGCCAAAGCGTGGCAAGTATCGCAACTATGATCGGGACAGTCTAGTCGAGGCGGTCAAGGCGGTGCAGCGTGGAGAGATGTCAGTACATCGTGCGGGTAGCTACTATGGCGTTCCGCATTCCACGCTGGAGTACAAGGTGAAGGAGCGGCATCTGATGCGTCCGCGCAAGCGTGAGCCCAAGCCGCAGCCAGATCTGGTAGGTCTGACGGGGGCCGCCAACAAGATCACGCATCTGGACAAACTGAAGCCGGGCAACAGCAGCAGCAGCAGTGGTGGGGGCGCCAGCAGCAACAGCAACAACAGCTCCAAGCTGAGCAATGCGCTCAAAAATAACAGCAGCAGCGCCACAGCAGCAGCGGCGGCAGCGGCAGCAGCAGCCACAGCGAATGGCCTGAAGCTACCGATCTTTGATACGGCACCACAGCTATCCTTTCAGCCAAGCATGTTCTGGTCGCAGCCCAACGCCAGCACTAACTATGCCCTCGAGCTGAATCGTAATCCCGAATTTCTGAAAAACTTTGGCGTTGCAGCCAATCACCATGCCCACGGCGGAGTGCATCTGAAGAGTGCGTTGGAGTACGCCGAGAACATGTACGATGACATTATCCGGAATTCGCTAAAGAATGATGTGGAGGCGGTGACTGCCGCCGGCGGCAATGGCAACGGTAATGCGCTACTGGATCAGCTGCTGGTGAAGAAGACGCCGCTGCCCTTTACCAATAATCGCAGCAACGATTACATCGCTGCCGCTGCCGCTGCCTCCTCCAATGAGAGCGTCAAGCGTGCCGGTAGCCCACAGCCTGCCTACACGGATGTGAAGCGAGAGCGTCTCAGTCCGGCACATGAGAGTGCTGCCAGCAGCGATGAGGATGCCGAACATGCCACACACAACAACAACAACAACAATAACAACAATAACAATAACAACAACAACAGTGAACTGGCGCACAACAAGAACAACAGCAACAACGGCAACAACAGCAGCAGCAACACCAATAAAAATGGCAACGGACGGAGTCGCATGACGTCACGCGACTCGGAAACGGATGCCAGCAGCCTCAAGAGCGAACAGTCGCACAGTCCGGCCCACTTAGCGCACACCGGCAACAAAATGATGGATCTCAATGGCAGCAACAGTGTCAAATATGAGCCGGAGCCCACAAGACCTGCCACGCCCACAAATTCCATACTGCACGACAAGCTGGCCCAGATCAAGGCCGAGCAATCCGATTTTGCCAACGCAGAGGAACAGTTATAGAGCCAGTGGCAACAGCAGCAACCACAACAACAGCAGCAACCGCAGCAACAACATCAGCAACAACAGCAGCTGCAGCAACTGCAACAGCAGCAGCAGCAACAGCAACAGCAACAGCAGCAGCAGCAGCAACATCAGCAACAGTTGGTGTTTGCTTGGCCGCCGCTGGCCACACACTACTACAGCTTCTAGAGAACAGGAGCAGGGAGCAGAGGTTGATGTTGTAGTTGTACCATATAAAGGCTGTAAAGGAGCAGGTATGAGAAAGCAGCAAAATAAAAAGAGAAGAGTGTAAAAGTATAAGACAGGATATAGAAGAAATAACTAAACATTTGTATGCCCAGAGATGAAAGAGAAATATATATATATATATAGAAACATACCCTATAATGCATATAGGTAGTATACGTATGTATGTTGCAAATATAAAAAAAATATATACATTACACACACAAGCAGAGAGCAACAACAACAACAACAACAGCAACAACAACAACAACAAAAAACAAACATGCATAGATGCGCGATAGATAACGCGATTATAGCGTATTTATGTATATTTTTTGTTTAGTTTTTTGACAATCGACAAATAGGCATTCTCTTGTACAAACTTTCTAAAAACAAAATAACAAAAAATACAAAAACAAAACAACTTATATCATGAATACAGAAAATTACATAATTTTATAAGACCAAAAACAAAAATTGAAACAAAAAAAAATATAAATATTCATTAATTTTTGCGCATTTTTTTTTTTATTTTTGGTTTGATGTTAGTTAAGCGAGGTATAGGTGCAACAAAGGAGCATCTAAAATATTATTACATATATATACATCTATATATTTTGAAAACTGAAAAAAAAAAAACAACTAAAACCAAGAACAAATCAACAACAGCAACAGAAACAGCAAAAGCAACAGAAAAAAGCAAAAGCAGTTACAAGCAATTGAATAGCCAAGTTACTAATGTCTAAGAGCTGCTGCAAGCGAGACAGCAAACATTCCATAAAAATTTTCAAAAAAAAAAAAAAATACAAAACTTGACAAACTTTTCGTAAACTAAACTTAAAGACTTTTCATGTGATTCAATATAAAAAAAAATTCAGCAAGCAATCGCCATGCAGTTGCCACAAAACGTAGAAACTGACAACAGATAAAACCCAACTACCATAACAAACTACAGCAAAGACCATAGCTAGAAATATCAATAACAACAACAACAACAACAATTACTACTACAATAACAACACAACAACAACAACAGCAATAATACTACAATATCCGATCAATAACAACAAACTACTAAATAGCCAACAACAACAGCAAGAACAGCAAACAAACAACACACAACAATAAAAATCAAAACAAAATAGCAAACAAAATTCAAAAATTACAAAACAAATTGTTAACAATTTCTTTTCATTTGACATTTTTCTTTATTGAATTCTTTATTTAATTTAACCAAATAAAAACGCAACCCAGAAACCTTAAATAAATGAATAAAAAAAAAAGCATACAAAAAACGGAAATCAATAAACAAAGCTGCCTTCACATTTACAAATTAAATAAATGCATAAGTGGAATGAGAAACGTTAGGTAAAAAGCACACAAAATAATAATAATAATAATAAACAACAACAAAAACATACGCATAAAAACTTACAACAACTGAAACCACCAAAAGAATGAAAAAAAAACACAACTTCACATAAAAGAAGTCCCCCAAAACGAACCCCATCAAAACTGATCCCACAAACAAAATTCATAACATTAAAAGGGTTTTCAATTTATTTAAATGTCAAAATTTACAATTAAAAAAAAAAATCAAAAATACAAATTGCATACATACAAATATATACATAAATGTATATACAAAAAAATATTAAGTGTGAAAAAAAAAAAAAATTTAAATGTTTCGGTGTTCTCATAAATATAAACTTAAAAATATGCATAAAAATTTAAAAATTGAATATTTGGCTATGAAAATAAAAGTCTATATACATATATATATCGTATATATGTATATGTATATGTATGTGTGTGTCTTCATCACTACGAGTATACCTCAAATCAAACACATGATCATTTTGAGCAACTATATATTTAAATGTACTTATACACTCTACACCTACCGCGACACTCTTTACAACATATTTACACACCCCAAAAACAAAAACAACAAACGAAAAAATTAAAAAAAAAAAAATATATATATATATATATATATATTTAACAAATATAAAAAAAATGTGTAACTACAAAAACTCTGCAAATAATACACTCTTTTGGCCATTATTCAGTTTCGTGTTACACTCTCCCTTCCCCTCTTTGGATGTCTACTGATTTGAGCAAAGTTTCAAGATACTCGATGGGTTATCAAAAAAATGTATGCGTAAATACCAAAAAAAAAAAAAAAATCAAACATGATAAATAAAAAACTTATATAAATGTACCTAAAAACAAACATATTTTGTGTGCTAGCTAGTAAGTGTCAAAAGTAAAATTTAAAACAAAAAAAATTAAAACAAAAATTCAAATGGAAACATAAATTCTATATATACAAATACTAAAGGTATTTTAAAACAAATGTCGGTATAATGTCAAAATGTTTAGCGAATTGTAATTGTAAATGAATGAGAAATTAGCATAAAACAAATATATTCAGCATAACACCGTTTATTTTAATACAAAAGTATATATCAAAAAGTAAATTACTTATCATTTTCCATTTGGCTAAGCATTTCAATTCGAAAACTTAAAAAAAAATACACTTAATGTGCATAAATGTTGTGGTTAAATAACCAAATTATATTCATAATCATAAACGAAATTTTATATTCAGGCCTAAGGAAATAAATTAATGCATTTGGTGTATCAATAAATCGAAAAAAAGGAAATGGAAAAAAATTTGCAAAATTTAGTAAATTATTTGCATCACATCATACCAACAGCAAAAAGAATGTTTATAAAATGCGAGAATAGAATGAATGGAAAGCATAAGAAAAGGATCTAAAAAATGAAGTATTTATTGCTAATTAATTTATATTTGAAGTATACATAAATATTTATTATACATACATATATATATACATATATATATTAGACACACTATCTGTGATTAATAATCCAAAATTTTGAAGAAACTTTTTCTGACTAATGTTGGTTAGGCATACACGTACATGCATAAAAACAAAAACAAATATATAAAAACAAAACTCTAAATAAATGAAATACTTAATGAAATCATCATAATGAAAACATATAGTAAAAGCAAAGCTATATAGCAAACAGATCGGATACAAAACAACTAACAGCAACAACTAATAATAAATAAAGCACAAGCAAAGCTAGCAAACAAAAAAAAAAACGACTGTAATCACAAGTTGAAGTTGAATAAACGAAATCAGTTGAATCCCTAATGAATCAGCTGAAAGATAAACTACTTAAATAGGGCAACAGTCTGAAGAACCTGATTAATTTATCAACAAGAACCGAATTAATAAAATAACACCGTACATCACTTCACTATAAAACAGAAAGACAGACACTTCAGAGTAAACATAATACACATATATAGTTGTACATATATTTTGGAAAACTTTTTACTTGAAACATACAGGAAATGCTGAAATATCCAGTCGAAAAAAAAGTGAAAGAAAACCCAAAATTTAAAAAATAAACATAAAAATAAATGCATTTTGTAAAATCAAAAACAAAAAGTACATATACAATGATGAAAAACTACGCAAAGAGCAGTTTAATTTACAACAAAATTTTGACAGAAACAAGAAAAGTAATATTAGTAAATGTACATTTATTTTGTTTATAAGCTACGAAAACAGAAAATTATGAAATGTATAAAGTTATAAAGAGATAACGATCTAAAAAGAATTGAGTATGAACATTTAAAAAAAAAAATAAAGTGCAATTATACGCTTTAAATTATGAAGCAAAAGGTAACAAAACAAAACAAAATAAATGACGAAATCTAGCTAATATTTCGGAGTATATATTCAGTTAAACATTACAATGGCAAGTTCGCATATAAGCCAAAAATATAAACAAATGATTTGAAACGTTTGCCAGTCCAGCGTATTGCCAGGTCTAGGCCCTATTGTTTTGTGCCTTGTGTCTGTGTGTACTAAGAACTATAAACCAGAAAACATGGCACAAAACTCAATAAACAAAATACGAGTTCACACACATACAATACACACACTTGTCAAAGTGATAACAGATATAAACAAAAAACAACAGGATGAAATACAAACCGAATGTAAGGAAAGGTCAACCTAGTGCTAGGTTCTCCAGTTGAGTGTAATGAGTAACAGCTTGAGAATGTTGAATTGTATAGAATTTTTGCATGAACACCTCAGACCTTTTTGCCTATATACACTAGATCGCCAGGGGTTTATTTAACTGAGTAAAAATCAAATTATTTAAACCTATTTGTGGTTTTGAACCTGTGGCATTGGTTCTTTTTGGGGTGAGCGTGCAGAAACGCTCAGGTACGTGTTTAAATTTTCGGAGAGAAAAAAGATTGATTACCCATACATTACTTATTCTTTGTTCACTACAAATTAATAGTTAATAATTGTAAATTAAAAGGCGTAAAAGCGAAAAGAGAAAAACCAATTAAATCAATACATTATATTATATTATATTATACTTATATTATATTATACTTATATAACTAATTATTATGTAATTGTTTAAAGTTTCGTTTTAAGTATGCTTCAAGAATTGCTCACCATTGTGTATAAATTATAATTTGTCAACATGAATCAAAATTTGCTGAATATAAGTGCATATACTTAGAATTTACATACACGTATACTTATTTGCATTATAATTTATATATATATCACGTCTATATATTTATATATATATATGATTTTGAATTAGTGTATATTATTAAAGTTACTTTAATTATTAACTAAATATCATTAACTAATTTGTACGCGCTGTCTACGCAAAATAGGCACAACATAATTCAATTTATAATCTATAAATCTATCCATCTAACGTTCGATCAGTCTATCAATCTATCAGTCTAATAGTTCTGTTTTGTTTTAAGGAACTATTAATACTTATAACCAGAGTATAGCAGACTGGCGTGTTGCCACTGTTGTGAGCCTTGATTTATATTGTGTTTTGTATATATTAGACCATATTGTAAGCTATTTTCTTTAAACGATTCATAATCATATTATAAACGGGCAACACATTTGACTTATAGTGCAATTGTTTCAAACAAAACAAAAGATATGAATATAATATATATCTATATATTTAACACACATACACACACATCTGATATATGTATCGATATATATACGTATATCTATATAATTTAATGATTTCTTTGCAATGCCAAGAAGTATGTGTAGACATATTTATGCATACACGTACACACATATACATACGATGTATATGTGGTATTAACAATAATTATAAACCAAGACAACATTTTTTAATTGAAAATCAAAAATCATTTTAAGTGCACATTACATTTATAGACATTTACGATATATGCCTAGGTTCATCTAATTTTTATTATAAACATCAAGTCCAAGTCAAAATATTAATTTTTTAAAATTTAAAAACAAAAAAATCAAAACTCAATCAACCAAAACATCACATTGTTACTTTTAAAAAGAGCGAGAGAACGATAGAGACGAGATCTTTAGAAACGAGAAACCATGAATGCAAAATTTCTTAATTAAGTGTTAAGTTGTGCCAACAAAATTCATTCTCAGCTTCATTTCAAATACGTTAAAACTTGAGCGATCAACAACAACAACAAACTACAAGAAAATGCAAAGAACGCTACCAAAACAACAACAACAACAATAGCAACAATAACATCATCACCAACATCAAGAAACAATAGCCCAATAAAAAAACAACCAACGACAACAACAACAACAACAATAGCCCAAAATAATTGAACTAAAAATTGAACATATTGATATTACTCAATTGATATACAATATATTCAAATTGTACATCCCA
>JBANCZ010000450.1:0-36125 GCA_037040025.1 Sphaerogastrella javana
CATACACACACACACACACACATAGATAGATAGAGTTAGTTTCAAGCATTGCAATAAAAGCAAATATGGAAAAGAACTGAGAATTCACAGGTAGGTGAAAAAGGCAGGCAACAACTGACTGACAAAACCTCAACATGCCACTAAAAGCATAATCATGCACTTAACTAAAGCCAGCATGAAACTTACATGTGTGTATAGAGAGCGAGAGAGTTAGTATGAGTGTAATAGTGAGTGTGAGAGTGAGTGTAAGAGTGAGTGTGAGTGTGTGTGGGGTGCAGGTGTAAGTTGAGTCGTTGTAACGCACGTAGAACTTAAGTCATCATCATACAAATAAAAATTTATGACTTTAAATGTGAGTGAGGGTGTGTTCCAGAGAGATTGTGTGTGTGTGTGTGTGTGTGTGTGTGTACATGCGTAAACTGAGCACATGTGGGTGTGGGACTATCTCCGTGTGATTGTGTGTGTGTGTGTGTGTGTTTGACTGAGTAAGTTTTTCTGTGGTTGTGTGTGTGTGGTAGAGCCACAAGTCAGTTTGGTTTGGCTTTGCAACGTTTGGGAAAATACCACTCTATTTGCACTTGCAACTGTTTGTTGTTGTTTGTGGTTGTTGTTCTTGTTGTTGTTGTTGTTGTTGCTTTTGTCATTGTTGTAGTTGTAGTTGTTTTAGTTGTTGTTGCTTTTCATGTGGTTAGCCAATGTTGGCATTTCAGACAGCTGGGACAATTTTTAAAGTGGCCAAAAGATCTCAGTTGGAGACAGGTGAAGTTTGTGCGTGATTTTTGTACAATTTTTATATACCTATGCGACTTATAAAGTATACGCACACATATATTTTCAGTTAAAGTATGCCTGCAACCAGAATTGTCATTACAGCAACCGTGTATATTTATCGGACTGCCTTTATACACTATTTTAAACACAATAACAAAAACAAATATCATAAAGTCAAACTAAAAATGTTGCATACGAATAACCATGCCACACCGGAAATTATTTCATATAAACTCATTTCAATCGCCATCCTCTGTGGCACAGATCTTTTCGGTGCTGGTGCTATGCTGTTAAGATTATCGATTGCTAATTGCCAATTATAGTTATCGATTGCTGCTTTTAATATTAAACACATGGTCGCTACTGTCGGGCTCCATCCCCACTGAACGTTGGATATCTTTAATTTAATTAAATTTGAAAAGTAAAATGAAATATTATCCATATGCAAATTCAATATAGATATTTAGCTGTCTTATAATCCATTAATTTGATATAAATTTGTATAAAAATTATAATTTAAATTTAATTAATTTAAACACACTCAATGACTGCACATAAGAGCTTGTTAATTTGATTATGAATAATGTCTCAAATTCACAACGTTTTGTAATATTTATAAGGCTAATTTGTAGTCTCTCTGCCCCGCAAACGTGGGAATCTCTTTCATTTATAGCAGTTTTACTTTCACAATTTCTCCTTTGCCTGGGCGTGAGCTACTTAAATGAAGCGCCACGCAAATTTAGCTGAGCACAATATCACAGAACTGCAAGAACTACAAGCACAAAGCGGCTTCCGAGCTACTTTTCGAAGTTAAAGTTATTATCCTGAGACGCAAAAGAGAGCGAAAAGAGAGAGAGAGAGAGAGAGAGAGAGAGAGAGAGAGAGAGAGTGAGGGAAAGAGAGATGGCAGCCACTTGCAGACTTCGCCAGACTTTTGAATAAATTTTCAATCTGGCTGACTGGAATGACAGCGAGAACGGGCGACAACAACACGACAATCAGCATTATGAATATGTAGCTACATCTACTTAACTTGATGTGTGCCTGGCGCCTCTAGTTGTTGCTCCTATACTAAATGCATCTATTTTCGTTGTTGTTGTTGTTGTTGTAGTTGTTGATGGGCGTCAGTTTGTCGCTAAGTGAAAAGCCAAGCCAACTTGCTTGAACATTTTTGAAAAGCCGCTTTACTTTTGTAAATACTCAACTTTCGTTTTGGGCGAAAAACTTTTCGCCCCACGCTTGGAACCAGGCAACCAGCAAAACCGAACAAAAAATGAAAAATTCTCCAAAATAAAACGAATATAAAAATAGTATAAAAAAAAAAAATTGTGGAAAAGTCGCATAGAGAAAAAAAAAAATGTAGAAAAGAAACGGGAAATTTCTCTTTCGGTCTTCTTATATTCGTTAAATGCTTTTAGCCGCTTTGTCAGAAACTTGGCTGATACGCTTCAAGCGCTGTAAGTTACTTTCATTCTGGTCTTTTTTTTATTTGCCTTGTATCCGATTTGTTTATTTTTGTTGTCTTTTGGTTTATTTGTTTGCATAATGGCATAAATAATGCAAATAATTAAGCACTAAACATCTGATAACAAATCATCAATTAAATAGAGCCAATTAAATGTAATGCCTTGCCACGGCCTAACAAATGAAAAGAAAAACTGCGCTAATCAGGGAAAATGCGCCCAGGGAAAATGCGACAGCACAAGAAACTGACCAAGAAGAATAAGAAGAATGGAAAGAAGGTAGAAGGAGAAGTGGCCAAAATACGAAGTGCCGCAATTTCTCTTTTGTGGTCAACCGCCATTAACGTTTATTACGCCCACAAATCGCCAACAATGAACCAAGCCGCACGCTTCATGGCAAAAAGCAAAGAGCAACACTTGACCAACAGCAACAGCAACAGAAGCAGAACAAAAAAGAACGAAAGAAACAGAAAACAAAGAAATGTAATTAAAAATAAACATTACGCAGCGACAGACAATGAACAGCGAGTAGAAGCAACAAAATGAAGAAGAAACAGAAAAGAAAAAAAAAAGAACTAAAAAATAAATAAAAGAGAAACCAAGAAATGTGTAATAAAAGGTGAAAATTGCATTGCAGCCTCTCATCTCATCTCATCTCACCTCATTCCCTTTTGCTTTCGCTCTTCTGTCTTCTCTCTTATATTTTCTCTCACTATCTCTTTCTCCTCTCTCTTCAGTCTGAGGTGCTCTTAGCCAAAGCATTTTCAAGGCGCTTAATTGAGCGTTTTAGTTATGCTAATTGTTCCTGGGCCATAGAACCTTTCCCAAATTGTGTTTGCCTTTGTCCCTGTCTTTCACTCACTTTCTCACTCTCTCTCTCTCTCTCTCTCTCTATCAGAACATTCGGCAGAGGCTCATCTTTATTGTTGTCATTTCTTATAAGTATTCCGAAAACACGAGCAGCCCCCGAACATCCATGATCATTAACGAGTCGCCCAAACAGAGGGGGCGTAAAAATTTAGGTCTTGGAATAATTAATTATACTGATTTTGATTCTGTGCAGAAATAAATGCAAGAGAAATATACAGTGAGTATAAGGTGTATACGTACACATTAACAATTAATTAAGCAAAAAAGATTTAATATATAGTATATAGTACATAAAAAAAATAAATAATTTCATCAGAATTTTTAAATATTTTAAAGGAAATGCATATATATTTGACTTATTACAATATTATTATTATTAAATTATAATTCTTATTGTTTTTATTGAATTATGATTATAAAATTGTTATTACTATAATATTATCAGTACTATTTTTACTATCGGTATTACAATATTATTATTATATTTAGATTCCTTAATACTTACCTGCTCTATATGAAATACATGAATTGCAAATAAACAAAAACATTGCGTTTAGTTTTTTCTTCGGTCACTTTTTATTTTTGATTATCTACCGTAAATACTTATCATATACAATTCATCTTAGCCCCCTCATACATATATATATGCTTTATATACAAATACATATATACTATATACATTTGCATACAGTATATAGCCGCGTATTTAGACTTATGATCTAATTGCTCTGCTTAAAGTTTTCAATTTGGTTTTCTTTGCTTCCGCTTCTGTTTTGTTTTTTCGTTCTTTCTTTTGGAATTAGGCATTAATACATATATATGTATATATATACGAGACAATATGTATGCATGTATGCACATACATACATACACATACAACTTTATATGATACATATAATAATATCAATTATATAGTATATATATTTATACTTGTTTTTGCTTTTGTTTTCATATTTTTTTTTTGTAGAAACAATTAAGACTCGTTTTTTGGAAAATTGTAGAAACGAACAAAATGAAAAGCTTAGCACAAAAGATTTTCTCAACTTTCATTTAGAGCATAGAGTGAGATGCAAGTTACTGGCAAAAAGTTTCCCTTTCTACAATTGATTTTGGTTTATTTGTTGTGTTCTGTGTTGATTTATCGAAACCTATCGATACGCTGCAATTATTCGAAAATATGTAACCAATATTTGCCAGCCTCTTTGAGAGGAAAGTATAAATGAGAAATGGTGTTCGCTGTTTGCTTTAGGTATATATATATATATATATATATATATATATAGTATGTCTTAAATGCATTCAAAGTTACTTTTTGAGCTAGCTTAAACTTGTGTATCTGTGTGAGTGTGTACGTGTATGTGTATATATAATAAGTGTAAATATTTTAGATACATTTTGCAGTTGCTGACGCCTAGGGCTCAACTTTCACATCTTGCGACTTTCTCCTGCTGCTACTGCTGCTGCTGCCGCTGCTGTTGCTGCTGCTTGCTCTCTGCTCTTTAGTTTCTGGTGTCTTCCTGCAATTTGCACCTCTGCTTTATTCTTCCCTGAAGTGTGGCACAAGAGTTGCGTGACAATTGAATCATGTTAATTGCCTGATACATCTGCTGCATCCTTTGCTGCTGTTGGTGCTGCTGCTGCTGCTGCTGTTGTTGCATTTGGATACCCGCAGGCATTGCCTCTGTTGTTGCTGTTGCTGATGTTGCTGGTGTTGCTGCTGTTGCTCCTTTTGTGCTGCTGTTGGTGGTGGTGCTGCCCGCATGGGCAGCTTTGTAATCGCTACCAGCTGTGACACTAATTGCCTGGCTAGCGACCAGCTGAGGAGCGCCAGCAGTGTTGCACTTACAGCAATGATTGCCACAGATTGGCCAGTGCATCTAGTGGCAGAGCTGACGCCTCGCCAGGCAGCCCCACCATCCTCTAAACCATCCATACCGTCTTCGTCATCTTCGCCTGGGGACGGTACAAAATGAAAGAAAAAGTCTAGCAAGAAATAGAAATAGAACGCCATGTAGGCCATGTACTCTTTTGTTTCTTTCCTCTTTCATTCGTGCTCATTCAGGCTACAATTCTTCTATGTTATGTATAACACATACATAACGTTACGTGTAGTGTGTGTGTGTGTGTGTGTCTGTGAGTGTGTGTGTGTAGAGTTAACGCTAATTGGCTACACGAAACTTACCCTGGAGCTGTGTCAGGTAACTATTCTTCTTGCTATGGAATTGCTCATCATCGTGCAGTGTGTACTGGTCATATATCTCATCCGCACCGACACGATTGCCACCAGGACCGCCACCACCATATTTGCCAAACTGATCCGCCTCCAAGATAGTCTTCTCCGTCGTCTTCCAGTAGATGTCATGCAATTGAGCGCTGCAACGCAACTGCAATGCAAACGTAATCGAATTAATCGGAATGTTATCGAATCGATTCAATTGAAAACTCACCTTCAATTTGCCATTCTCAAAGTGTTGATCGGTCACCACGAAATGTATGCCCACGATGGCTGTTTCCATTTCATTGCGTGTATCCCTCAGGATCTTATGATGTCGCACATGCGAGGGATTCACCTAGAGATTATACAGAAATGATTAAATAAATTAACATAAATATTTTATGAGTAAATTATAGATATAAATACATTCTATATACACATGTGTCTTATTTGCATTTGAATGTACGTATAGACTATAATATTCGTCTTTATATCCGTACATAAATCTTAGTCTTGGCAAGGATTAAAGTTCAAGCTGCTTAGCCCAAGTTAAATTTGGCATTAAGTGTTTCTACGCATTGGGTTGGGCGCATGGCAAATCATATAATAAACGCAGCGAACTAAATAATTAGCTAAAACATACCTCCTCATGTGTTTACTCACACACAAAGCGAAATGGCAGTGGGTTATACCCACGCCTCGGCAATTTTGGGCAAATTTCAGCCACGCTCCATGGCAAACAATGTTCATTGATGGCGCATAATAGTGAAAGCATCCACAACAACAGCAACAACAGCAACAACACACAAACGTAGGTGGGTAAAACAAAGCCCTGACACACACACACGGATACCCACAGCCAAATAAACACACTCACTCACACATACCCTACACACACTCACACGCGCATTCTGCAAGAGGAGTATACATAGTCGCGCACATAGAGCGGTGGCTAACCGCAAATTCAGCTCCGCATACGACGCTTGGCAGCTGAAAAGGCGCTTCACCTGCAATTGGTACGATTTGGGTTCAGGTCGGGTTTTGAGAATTGGCTGCACTTTCCATTGCATTGCGGATTGATTGAAAATAGCGAAAATATCTCGCGAATGCCTGTTGTCGTCTACCTTATATTTTCCTTTCATGTATTTGTTTAAGGCTCCGTCAAGTACAGGAACCTCACAAGGTGCTCAATAAAGCACAGTCAAAAGCGGAAACCAAAAGAACTACGAGTAAGAGAATTGACAAACGCATACAAAAAACGAATTCCATTGAATATAATATGACTACATTAGGTATATCTATATAGGTCTATCTATATAATTTATATATCTAAAACATTGCAATATGTTAATCTTGAATATGTTGATGGTATTTTGTTGCATAAATAGCAGACCCAGAATGTTCTATAGATAGAAATAATAATAATAGAAAATAGAAATTTGTAGAAAATGACAAGTACATACAATTATTTAAAGATTTTTCGGAGAATACAGAATACAGTATGTATGAATAAAACGACCTATAGATTGATATTTTAGAATAATAACAAGTAACAAATATTAATAGTGTTTTATGAGATTGTAGACAAGAATATACATATGTATGTATAAAGCTCTTTAGAAATATAATTTAATGTATTTATAGACAACCACACTAAGACTGAGCTAATAGGTCTTACTAGTGTAGTTAATTGGAAATACTTTGCGTCAATACGAATAACTCAACTTTCTGTGGGTATAATCTGGCAGCAGCAGCGCATTTTAAGCACAAATTCTAGTTAATAAATTAATATCACATCAATCATACTAAAATGTTCATTTTGTCTACTTATGCCGCTCTAATTGGCGCTGCAATTGAAAACAGACATAAAACTTGCAACAATGCAAAGGCATTAAGTATGCAGCCTGGCAAGTGCTTGATTATGCGCAGACTTGCAACTTATCATATACATCTATATATATATATATATATGATGCAAACAAAAGATCACCGCATAGTCAGATTCAGATTCAGATTCAGATGCAGATTCGAAATAAAATTGCATACATTTGGGGCGTACAAATTGCAAATTAGTTAAGCGAAGCAAAAACAAACAAACAACCAAAAAACAAGAAGCCAGAAGCCAGAAACCTAAAACCAGAAAAGAGGAACCAGAATCAAGAGCAGATCTACAAGTGTGGAGCATGTGAGGTACGCCCCAAAGAGTTGGTATACTCCATGGTATTTTCACAGATTTAGCGAGGCCCCCAAAAAACGGCCAAAAATGTGTAATGTGAATATGTGAAAATGTGAAAATGTGAAGAGCATTTTCCAATAGCATTTTCCACATTTTGCATGCCCAATGCGTGCATAAAACTGTGCTGAATTATTAGCGCGAATGGGAGCTGTAATGCATTGGGTGTGCCGCAGCACTAAACGCGCGTGTGTGAGTGTTTCTGAATGGTGATATGAGTGTTTGTGCGTGTATGTGGAAAAGTGTGTGTGTTTTTCTGGTAATTACAGAGCTCACGCATAAATTTCGCACAGATGCCTTCCGATGCTCGAAAAACAAGAACATTGTGTTTGCATAATTTGCGTTCGGGTACTCACCTCTTCATTATTCACCGTCCATGTGAGATTCGCTGCGGGTCGTGAGTGTCGCGATGTGCAATTGCCCCGCAATATGTCGCCGACCCTGTAACGGGGCCGGATGCCGCTTATAAATGGTGGAGTATGTGGTATCTCTGTAAAATGCAAGAGTATTTCGTATATGAATTACGTCCCTGTATCTCTCGCCCTCTCTGTCTCTCTCTTTTTCTCTCTCTCTCTCTTTTCCCCTATCTTTCTCTCTCTCTGTACATTCATTCACAGTGTAACTATTCGTCACACAAACAGTATTTTTAATCCATCGATTGTGTGACCATAGTTTTTGATACAGTAGCCATTTTTGGTTCTGGCCAACATGTCTACCAAATTGAAGGCTTTCACTCTCTCCCTCCCTCCCATGCTCACTCTTTCTCTCTCTCTTTTGCCAGTTTGTTCATTGACGACATTTCGACATTTTCGTGTAATGACAGTCGAGGTCTGATCTCTGCGGTTGCCATAGTCTATAATTGAAAAGCTTTTGTAAACGTATACGTACATATGCGTTGCCAACCTATGGCCCTGACTGTACCTGACTCCCTCTCCCTCCCTCACTCTCACTCTCACTCTCACTCTCACTCTCACTCTCTCCCTCTCTCTCTCTTTATCTGTATACAGTGTGAGTGTAGAATTTCATTTTGTTGGCAATTGGTTTGTCAACAGATTTAGCAGAGGATTTGAGCAGCTGCATAAAAAAAGCCACAACTCATCAGCTCTACAGATCTATGTACTCATATTTATTCGTAATTGAAGTGAATGTGATGCTCATTCACCTCAATTTAAGCTACATAAAAACATTAATAGATCCATTATTCTATATGAATAGTAATACTACAATTATTCAATAATACGATTTTTATTCACGCTCAAGTCTAAATTAATTTAATACAAGTTTTTGAATTAAGAAATTTTTGATAAATTTATTTTTACGTATGAGTGTTCTTTCCTTACTTAATGCTTTATCAATGCAATTTACCCATAGGATTTCGGCTTGATTTTGAATACTTTTGTTGAGAATTGAATGCATTCATAGAGCCATTTTATTTGTTTGGTTGTGCAACTTCAAACCGAGCATGAACGAACCAAGTCAAGTCAAATAGAAATACAAGTAGCAGACAAACTGAAACTGACTTGTCTAATGCCAAGTCCAAGTCTGTCATATGTGAGCAGAACTTCCAAGTTCTGAGTTCAATTGGGCAGGTCAAAACAAGTCAGTGAGGTCGGGAGCAAGTGAGTGCTAGACAGGAAAGCTGACGCCAACATGTGGGAGAGTTCGACTCAAAAATAGAATGTAAACTCGTAATGTATGTACATACATACATGTGTACATATACATCTAGTAGTATGAAAGTTAAGCAGACGAAATACAAACAAATTTACTGCAGACTTTAGTGGTAGATGAAGATATTTAAGCAGCCAAATGAAAGAACGCAGACGATAGCAGGGAGAACTCTAGCAAAACACTCGAGATGGTCAATAAACTGATGTTTGTATGTCTTTGGAATACGTCTGATTGGTTTAGGGGCTTTGCCAAAGTAGGGAGCAGCTCAAATTGGCTGTCGTATTTTGGCTATTTGACCGTATCAATAAACTTTTGGTCCGTGTTGTCGATGAGTATGACTATTACCAGATATATAGGCATGTGTGTGCGTCCCTGATATGTTTGTATCGATTTCAAGTAGTTTTTCTTGGAAGAAATTGAACCAACCACAAAAATAAACAAATAGAAGTATAAGGAAGCTTAGTTCAATGTAAATTGCTGTAATTACTATATTTTAATAATTTAAATTTTATTTTTAAATAATAATTACTTGTATACTTCATACAATCCTATAATACTTAATTTTAAAGAACCTTTCACCACTTGCAGCGTGATTTAAAAACCGATGCTGATCGTTCAGATTTATATGAATTTATTGTAAATAAAAACGAATGAAAAAATGTAACATTTTGAATTTTTTTTTTAATGCGATTGTGTCTTCATATTTTACTATTGGCCGTAGTATTTTAAATATTCAGGCATATTCCCATTTACATTGTTGGACAGTAGTGCACGCCTTTTATATATGTTTACTTACCAATAACCTCCAATTCGGCGGCCGCTATTAATGTATGAAATGAGGGCGCATCCGCAGATACTTCGCAACTGTATTTACCGGATGTTGGCATTGTTACCGCATCGAGCACCACTTGGCTCTCATTCGAGGCGGGCCGCTGTGAATGCAATGTAGAGAAAAATATATAGAGTATGTGGCATGAGTATGGGAAGAGGCAAAATAAATTTGTTAAAAAAGTACACACACACACACACACACAAGTGTGAGCGAGTGTGTGTATATGAAAATTGCACAACAAGTGTATCTCATGGATTGCCAGTGGACTTCCTCAATAATTGAGAGAGCAAAAACACAACCAAAAAGAAAACATTGAAATACTATATATATAACTATATAGATATGTTATATATATACTTAAAAAAAATGTTCCAACTGGTCAACTTTATGCAGAACCCAACGAACGTTTCGCCTCCCAATCCCGGTTTTTTTTTAGATCAACCATATTTTATAAGCCATAAGTTTTACGATCTGCCCGCTGTATCGTTTGTGTGCACCCATACACACGTTCCAGCCGCACATGTGAGTTCAAATCATCATCGAGTTAAATAATAAAAATGTCCCCCTTGGTGTCGTGTTTGTCAAATGGTTTTTTAATATGTTTTCTCTTTTTTTTATATATATATATATATAGGGGCTCTCTCCATAACGTATACGTTATGTGCCAAATTTTATATTAAATATTGCATACTTGTGGAGTTTTTTTTCCCTGTTAAAAACAGGCTTTAAAACAAAAGGTTTTAATGACAATTCTGAAATCGTGTTTCTGGTTCCATGGACCAGCTTTTGATAGATAAATCTACAAGGAATTCTCTATTAATACATTTTTGAATCCAGCTGTCCAAAATGTTTCTCAATTAAAATCGAAACCCGTAAAATATCGAACAAAACATCAAATGTGCACATAATAAAAATTTCGATTCGATGTGAACGGATGTATATATGTATGTTCCATAAAATTTGCACAGTATTCGATGTTTTTTTTTTTTTTTTTATATTTTCTTGTGCTACCGAGTAAGCCGAGCGTATTTCAAAATATTTTTCTAAATATTGGCATTGTATTTCATTTGCAATTTGAAAGCAAACATTTCTATCTAACGCATTTTTTTCTACGAAATTCGTGTGCATATATTTTTTTTGTCGTTATTTGTTATTGTCGCATGGACAAATAGAAAAATAGAAAAGAGACATTCAAAATTAAATGAAAATAAATAAACTAGCCGAATGTATTTTTCTATATGCCTGAATAATTTTCAAAACTGTGAAACAAGTTAAAAATGCCAATATTTATTGAAAAATATTGCCTATGCAGGCAATCTACATAAAAAAAAATAAGAAAACAGCCAAACCCAAATACAAAAATAATAAAAAAAAAACCATAAATATATATACGACTGTATATATATATATGTTCATATGTATAAAATAAAGACGAAAACAAGAGCTCAACGAATTAAAACAAAAGGAACACGAACTCTAACTCCACGAAATACGATGTGTTTTTTCCGGCTAGTAACTGCCATCAAGCGGAAGTTAAAAACCGTGTTTTGATTTGATTGTGCATTGAAATGTGCTCAGTGTGTGTCTCTCTGTTGAACTATGCCATCCTTTACTCTATCCACATTTACCTACCCACGCCACCCCCTGCCCAGTTAACTGAGCCATTCGAATGGTTTCAGGGCGAACAAAAATGCAAATGCTTCGGATTGTTGGGTCCGCATTGTGTTTATTTTAATTCATTTCGATTTACTATTGGTTTGCGCAAATGTGTGTGATTTTTTTCCCCTCATTTTTTGAATTCAGTACACGGATATTTAAATATTTGTTACTGTAGTTATTTCACAAATATTTAAAATATTTACTTCAATGGCCATATGCAAATCTAGTTTAAAAGTACATTTTTTTTTTTTTTTTGTAAATGATGCCTATGTATTCTATGAATTATAAATATTTCTATGAATGTTATGTACTCTGTCCATGGCATTAAGTAAAAAAGTTAATCTCCAAAATAAAGCAACAGAAGCATAAATATTTCAAAAGCACTTACAAAACAGATTTACAACTAAATTTGGCGAATCACACAGATAGGATTTTAAATTTTTGCTTCATATTGCTAACATATTGTAAAAGCGATGCTCTATTCACATTCGTTAGGGAATTTCTTTGTATAAACATTTAGGTATATGATTTATTCCAATGGTCTCTATTTATTCCAATCTCTCTTACTATTTAAGTAATTCGAATACGATAGATTGGTCTCTCTATATGATTAAACTTACTCGCACTTTAACGCCTGTGAAATGGAACACCTTCATCGGTGGCGTCTCCTTGGGCGTGTACCTGTAGAACTCTCTTCTGCCCTTATACCATTTGACCGAATACAAGCTATCATCTTCAATGTCGTAGAAGCATTTGAGCACCGCCTTCTCGCCACGCCTCACCGCATGTGGGACACGTACGCGCACATCTCTCAGTGAAATGGACAGTTCTGAAAATACAATAAAAAATTAAAGAAATAATGTTGAATATTAACATAAATTATTAATTATATAAATCTATTTGCTGACAGCAGACAAAATTGACCTAAGCTAACAAAAACCCTTTGGGCCTTATATATAATGAACGGAGGCATTAAAAGTGAAATTCATGCTGTGGCGTTTATTCATTCTCTTTTTTTTATTTGTTCGGAATTTACGAATTTGCATTTTATTATCAATTTTGATTGTTTTTTACGGCTTTTACGAATTATTTATGATAGGCATTTTATATTTTATACTTTTGCGCTTTATTAAATAAATCCCAACAGCATTTTATTGACTCGACTCAATTCCCAGAACACGCTTAACGGTTTTGTTGGCATTCATTTTATGTTGTATGTTACATGTAATGTGTTTCGTGTTTGTTTTGTGTTTATTCTGAGCTGGGATTTAATGTTTGTTGATTATGTTAGGGAATTGGTCAACATCAAGAAGAAATTATAAATAATTGTTATAAATCAATCTCACTGTTAATTTATGCACACGGGCAAAAACATAATGCCCTTATTTTGCGGCAAATGAGATTTTTATAAATTTTTCTAATAATATAGCTCGATTTCACAAAATCGCAAATTTATATTTACGTTATTGCCAGTGTGACTTTTGTTGCTATTATTTAGCCATTGACATTTAACACATGTCGCTACGTGTTTATTGTCATTGAATTTTTGGGCCATCAATTTAACGGCCTGTATTAAAAATAGCTGAATCTCTCACCTCTCATTCCTATTTTATTTATTGCCTATGCATAATAAAATACTCTCAAATAAAAATTACATTTTGATTTAGCCAAGAAAAAGTACAATTTCAAATTGAAATACTCGTAAACAGGCAATTGTGACAGCGTTCATAAAAATCTGATAATAAGAATAAAGGCAATTGTCAAGGCTGCAATGTAGGTAATAAAAATCCATATTGAATAATAAATCATATTCTTCTTGATATATATATAAACGTAATTCAGCGATGCATATTTAAATCGTAAATATTCTACAATCCTTTCAATCCTTTTATACACCCTCACGAAAATATTATACTATTATTGGACTCTCAAGATCACATTTACTTATATAGAGATATAGAGTCTGGGGATCTTGTTCGTAACATGACTTAGTTGTAATTGGCTAGACAAACAGATTCACTCAGAGTGCTCTGTCATTTCAGTTCTACACATGCATAGTCCTACATATTTTCACTTTTAGATAATAGTCCGACTTGATCTATTTGCCCCACAGTTAATATAATTTTATTCCACACTTTTATTAGCTATTTCTTTAATAAAACTTGTTGATCTCTCTTTATAATGCCTTTTAATTTAACCTCACTTATTGCTTTGTTTCATCCCTCTCTCGTTCTTCCACTTAGCTGTGGCGAGCAAATGAATGTCCAAACAGGCAACACCCGCATCATATAACCCCAATTGTAGACAGGGTATATATATATGTGTATACAGGGGGGTGTAACCCAAGCAAATCCCATCAAATAACTGTAATTGCAAAGTTTTTGCTGCACGCCTACAACAATAGCAGCAACACCAACAGCAGCAACAGCCACACCAGAAGGGACAATGCACATGCAACCCGCCCATTTGTCTATTGCTCATACCCGTCCATACCGTCGCCGTCGCCCTCGCCCTCGCCCAGGCCACCGCCCTCTGCTGCAATTGCCAGGACCTATTCTAGGAGGCGTCATCCTTGTCGTAGTTGTCGGTGGCACTGGCAACGTGTGCAATAAATATGAATAACGAGCACAACGTGAGTGGCACACAAAGTAAAAACGAACCAACACTCACACACATATTCACATACACTCGTACACCTATAAATGAATCTCTGTCTGGGACTGGCTGGAAAATAGCAGACTCTTGTGTAGGACAACAGAGTGCGTCCGTCCCCCCCAAACGTTCCTCCCCAGTAGACACGGTTGCCCTTGTCGGCGACGACATACGGCGGCAAATATTTGCCTTGTGTTGCGATTGAAGGGTTTACAGGGCTCCAAGGATTTGACAGAAGCCGGCAGAAGTTGGCGTGGCATGGTGTCTGTGACTTCTTTTGTTTAATCCTTGTTTATGCAACATGCATGACACCCAAAGGAGACAACCAACTGCCACTGTGGCACACAAATGTCCAGCCGAAACTGTGATTTACATGCACAGGCTACAAAGTGTCCAAATGATGATGCTGTTAGTAGATTGGCGAGCAAATTTTAAACGAGAAGCCCTGTCGACACTTTACAGAACGCTTACAAAACTGGACAATTACTCAAGGGCCAAACTGTGAGGATGTCACATGAATTGGGGTTGATTAAGGACGAAACATAAATTCGGGATATTAGAAAGGCAAACAAATTCAACAAACTTTGAAATCTTTTGTGAATTAAGAGTTTAATTAATAACTATTTACTCTTTTCGACGTTCATTATTATATTATAAACTAAACGGGGACAAATTCCTTAATGCAAAACTTATGGATACAATTTCGAAAGTATTCCATAACCAACTTTTAGTTTTATATTTCAAAAGAGCGTCCCCAGTGACACAAGTCGTAAAAATACTGCATAAAGTTACGCATTTACGAGACAATTTGCTGTTTGTTGGGGATTCAGTTGAAAAGTTGCAGTTATTAAAATTATGACATATTCTCTATATGATTTTTCGAGTTGGCTAATTGAAACTTTAAATGCGATCACAACAAACAAGGAACACTTAACCCCAGTAGGACGGTACTAACTGGCTAAGTTATAAGGTCTCTCTCTCTCTTGAAATGCACTTTTGAGCCTGCCCTGGACAGCCACATAATTTCTTTCCACATGAACTCTTCAGAAGCAACATTTGCCTCACTGACCACACAGTTTACACGAGAAATCTAAAGAAAAAAGAAAATGTAATAAAAAAACAGAAAGCCGAAGAAAATTTAAAGCAACTATAAGTTTCCAAAGTGTGGCTATTTCCCCAAAAAAGTTTCGACGAACAAGTTTATGAACTTGGCTTAGAATGTTGCGCAACATCAAGTTTCACTTGGGCAACAGTTGCAACAGCCAGGACATGGCATTTAAATTTTCTATTAGCTGGCAGGGCTCTCAACTGGAACAGGAACTGCAGCAGTGCCAGCCAGTCCTATCAGCCCCAGGGCCAGTAGGGACAGGTGCACTCTAGAAACTGTTGCTCCTCGAATATGCTAAAAGAGCACCGAGTGAGCAATGGTTGTTGTTGCTGCATTTGCAGTTCACTGGATTCACCCCCCGAGGAATGGCAACCCTTATCGGCATCTGCCACTTCACAATACCAAAATGTGTTCAGTATTTTCTACCGTCTATAGTTTGTCGTCAATAGTCTGTCCTCTATATTCTGTCCTGTCGTCTGTCGTCTGGCCCTGTTGGCGCCAAATTCATCATAATTTGTCGTGACATTCGAGCCATTAAAAATGTAAAATCGCATCAAAATGTAACTTGATGCGGGTGCAGTGACTACAGCAGTTCCCTCTGCCTAACAAAAAGACAAATGGTTCCCCCACATCCTGCAGCGTTTTCCAACACTATTAGTGTCAGTCTGGGCTGCCACATACTTTGTGCACTCATTATTCAATCGCAATCGACTGTATTCGAAGCCAAGTAATCATTAGAGGTGAGTTTGTGTCGTGAGCACACTACAAAAATTAAGATGGTTTACAAAAGTATCTACATAAACATAGAAAAATATATAAAAAGAGGAAAATTCCTCTTAATTAAATAATAAATTTTTTCATATCATATGAACGATTAGAATCTATATATGCTAAAGTAAACACGATCCCATCTCTAGTAATAGCAATATTCATCCAATTCATAGCCCGTGCTGACTCACTGACTTTGTCTGCAGTTCTCCACCCTGTAGAACTCACCCCATGGTCGGTCGACTGTTTATTCAGGAAGACTTGACGCCGTCGCGTCGGGGATGCTGCTGTCCGAGGATATGGAGCTACTAGCTAAGGGGGTAGGCGGCACAGCAAAGTGTGAGGGTGGCTGAAAAAATTGTTGACAATTTTTGCTTAATGCATTTGGATGTCAGTTTCCTCCTTTCTTTTTTTTTTTTTTTTTTTTTTGGTGGCTGCTACAACGACTGCAGATTCATTTTATGTGCGCATTCAGTAAAGCTTGTTTGCACCATACAAACACTCACACACACCCACACAATACACACACACACTTAGGTAGACAGTGAGTGTGACATGTATGCGGAGTTTTCATTCATTTCATGCATTTTTAGCGCTGCCAACTCGAAATTGCGAACCGAAGTTGATGCGTTGACGCTTCGCTCCCTCTTTCTATTTTTGTGGGTTGTCTTTGCCGCATCGTTGCCCACATTGAAAGAGCCAGAAGAAAACCCAAAGCTACATCTACAGCTGCAGTTGAAGTTGAAGCTGCAGCTGGAACACTTGCCACCAGAGGGGAGAGAGGGTTGCATACAGCGCCAGCCAGGACATTGATGTGCTTACTCATTTCGCTTTGTGTGGTTTATGAAATTTAAGCACAAAAGCCCCATGCCGTTTGTGGCACTTTGCTAACTTTTGTAGACAGTCTTTAAGGAGTGCATATGCACGCCTTGTCTAATTGTCTGCCGTCTGTCACTGCCATTGTCTCTCCGTCTGTCTTTCTGTGTGTGTCTCTGTGTGTCTCTTGATCTCTCTGTGTCTATGTCTCTCTATCTCTCTGAGTGATTCTTTTTCTGCTTGTTTTTCCTTCGCATTTTGCCATTTAATGGCACATTTTCCGGTTTCCCTCAACTGTCAGCTGCTGCTTGGGTTTTTCATTAAATTTAATACATTCTCTTTTAATTGCGTACGGATTTACACGCCTCCAAGGAAGTCACTTAAAGTACATAACATTAGTAGCTAAGATGAGCGCAATTAACATAAATGTATCTTACAGTTTCACAGCTCACACAACATAACATTCTCAGCTCATTGAAGTTTCTTTCAACAAGAAAAAATCAACTTTTAAATGTTATCGAGAACACCGATAGATTGAAAAATTCGTCTATCGATTGTACACCACAGATAACTAGAAAAATACAAGCCACGCTTAACAATTCATTAACACATTCCATTGCACTCACTTCTATTTGAAGGGCTGCGCTTTCCACGCTCATTTACACCCAGATAAACGGAGGAGGTAACTGACAGAGTGAGAGAGAGAGGGTGAAAGGAGGGACGCGGAGAACATGCAGCACAGCGTTTTCTACAAGATACTTGGGGCCAACCTCGGCCATTTATTTAAAACTAAATAAGACAAGCATCGCTAAATCGCCAACTAAGCTCATAAAACTCCACGAACAAGTGCCAGCAAGTGTAAAGCAACGTTGAAAATGTTAAGCCAAAGTGAAAAAGTTAAAAAATAAAAATAAAATAGAATAGGACCAAAAAAATAAAAAAGGAGAATTGTAACGAAAGGAAAATCAAATAGTGTTAGGGTGAAATGCTATGAAAAAGTGCAAGGGATCAAACAACTGAAAGCAAGAGACACTCAGCATGACCAAAAAAAGAAGAAAAAAAATAGGACAAAAAAATTTGTACAAAAAAGAATATAGTAAAAAAAGAAAGCTGAACAGAGAATTTAGAAGAGAGAGAGAGAGAGAAAGCTGTAAAAAGTGAACATCGCTTCGTGTTGCAGCTGCAGTTCCCTTATCACCTGAAACCCCTACACGAATCCAGATCCGCTCACCTCTTTGTACTCTTCCAGTAAAGCGTTTCTAATCTAACACTGAAAATTGCGCAAGAATTTGTTGCAATGAGCTTTTTATTATCCATTTTCAGCCCACGTCCTCTCACTCTGCACCATACAGAGACACATACACCCACATCCAGCGGCATGTGTGCCTTTTGTGTATGCAATGCTTTTCGGATTTTACACTCTTTTGCATTCCTTTCGACGGAAAATTGCAGTGGCAGCGTTTATTTTTTTGGGCTAGCAAGCCATGTGCACAGGTGAAAATTTATACCCTTTACTCCAATGGATTGTGAGCTGTGCCCTACAGCCCTGGCTCACCTGCCAAAAACCCCATACCATGGCACGACCATGCCACGACCATGCTGCCATTGCCGTGGCCCACTTTCCTGCTATGCTCAAATTATTTGCGGATTTGCTAAATTTGCGCAGTTCCTTCTATTTTCCATATACATACCGTGTATGTACATATATAAAATTACACAATTTGCCATACCGGAACACGATTCGTGTGTGTTAAACGCCCGTTTTGGCAGCCAACCTTTGCTTCTTCTCAAAGAACAAAACAACGAAACCAGTCAGGTATATTAATGTCACTAACTCTATGAAACTTCTGAATTGTGGGACAGAGATTGTGCATTTTTGAATGGACGAAGAACAAAAATATTTCAAAATTTATTAATGCGAATTACTATAGAGAAATCTAGTTGACAACTTTAGTATTTTGATATATGTTTATAAATAATTCATTTAATATATAATTCAATTCAATTAATGCCTTGCCTAAACTGTTTGATAATGAGACTATATTTTATATATGGTCGATTAAATATGGATGAAATGCTTTAACTAACCCATTACCAGTTGTTCACATTATTAATTTATCCACAATTTTCCGGTCATATATCTATAATGAAATGAAATGCTCGAAACCAAATAGACAACACCAAAGCCTGGCCAAAAGAGTTAGTATGTCCTGCAAGAACATGCCGCAAATGGCAACAATAACAGCATGAGGACAACAAGACATCCTACTAAGAGACTAAGTTAAATTTATAGGCATTGACTCAGGAATTGCAACTTCCTGTTTTGTCTGTAACAACAAACACACACACACAAACACACACATACTGTCATACATATGTATGTATTAGCAATGGCATCCAGGCGAAACTTACAGTTACATTCTCTGGTAACTTCATTTTGAGAACGCAATGGAACTTTAGAGAACTTCTCTGTCGCCGACAAGATAAAATATAAATAGCTTGAATTGTTGGGCGAAACAGGAAAGGAAAGGAGTCGGAGGGCAGAGGGAGGGGGGCAGAGGGTGCGGTGCGGAAGTGCCACTGATAGCCCGTCACATGTTGAAGATTTACTTATTAATGCCAGAGAGTCCTGAATGGCATCCTGGCAAAAGCCATGCAGCACACACAACCAGACAGCCCGACAGACAGACAGCCGCACAAGCTGAGAATCTGGATGATAGCGAATTACCACCCGCTGTGTGTGTGTGTGTATATATATCAATGTATGTGTGTGTGACTTGGTTTTGTTTTGTTTTGTTTTGAAGTTTCTTTCGGTTTTACTGGGCCACATTTTCGGGACCCTTGGCAGTCTTCTTATATTTGGGTGCCCCATTGACTTTCGACACCCTTCTGCGTTTTCCAACATAATTTGTGCCCGGTATAGAAGGAAAAACAGTACGAGGAAAAGCGGAAAGCAGATTCTTAGCTTCTTGCTCCCGGGGACAGTCTGTTGCTTCTTGCTTTTAGTGACTGTGACAGTTTTATACGATTTATGTCATGGTAAATTAAAAATTACGCGTGCTGCCTGTCGCCTAATGCTTTAAGGGAGACTTTCACCCTAACTACATCTGCCATCCATCCCCCCCATTCAAGATAATATACAAAATTGGGTAATGGCAATTGCGTAGGAGGAGGCTAAGAATGCGTTCCCATAATGTGAGAGTGTTGCCAATCTGTGCACCGTTATAGTTTTTATCTACATTTATTTATGTTGCTTATGATAGACAGTATTCAGTAAATTGTGAATACTTTTGAATATTGCCTGAAGAATTTGCAATTTTTTCTGAGGGAAACAATTTTAAAACCTATGAAAAAAGGACAATGTTATGCTTGATTTATGTATAGAAATTTCAATAAATATTTGTTAGATTTCTTCGTACGGAATTCGAATCAACCCTAATCAAGGCAAAGTTATCTTAATTACCATATATGAATGAATCCTTTACCATTTCTAGACAATAAAACACATTCAAGTGCATGTCGAGCATTAATATATTAAATTATATAAAATTCCAGAGTTCGCCCCATAGAATCGATTCTATTCTGTTTCATGTTCAGTGCTGTCATCGCGTGCCAGGAACATATATTGCCTGTTCCTTTAGCGAGTTGGCAGTTTTCCTTTAATAGTTGGCTTTAAATGCGGTTTGTTGGCAATCAAAACGCATTGCCAATCAATTGATTTATGTGAATTAAATGTTTATGTTTTATGAGCAAATAACTGTCATTGATTCAACATAATATCAATGCATATGGCCAGAGATAGATATGTCTCTAGGGAATTTGTAGATTCTCCTTAAAAGCCATTCATATAATGTTTTTGTTATTGGCACATACACTTATTACTCTTCTAAGTTAAATGTATTTGCCAAAATATTGTTCGTCAAAATAGGTTTTGCTCAAACTAAAAGCTTAAAAGCATTTATGTTTCCATTTACTCTGAGCTCAGCTTCTCTTAAAATAATACCCTATATTTAACTAGTAAAATAATAGAATACGTTTATGTATTTTGCTGTAAATTCACAAAATAATTGCATATGTTTGTCATATCCAATGCATGTCCTTTTATACCGTATGTGCAACAAACTCTTTCACTATTTCTCAATTCAGTTTTCTACTTGCAGACAGTCAATTTTTGCATTTGAAAAATTAAAAGAAAACAGAAATGAATTGCACTAAATTGATATACTATAGAAGCTATTTTGGTATTTATTTAAGGCAAATTAAAATCCTATTGAGGTTCGACAACATTTCGATCATCAGGAGCACATCAAAAAGATTTTTTCATTACGAGAAATTGAAACCAACAATATGGACAGTATCGTAAATGCATTTTACGTCAAAAGAAAAATCACATAAAATATTAAAATAGTATGCAGTAACAAGGAAAATAAAAAAACAAAATGCTAAAACCAAAAGGAGAATAAAATATCCGAAAATATGCAAAGATTCATAGAGATAAGCATGTTCTGCTACAGTATATTCCATACAGAGCATACAAGCATACAAAGCACTTCCGCGTATAAGCTCGAAGAGAAAAACAGAGTGCGACAGAGGAAGGAAAAGAGAGAGGAGAGATAGAGAGAGAGAGAGAAAGTTCAAAACAAACCATATGAGCTGCTTATCAGTTTACTGTGCTTGCTTTATTGTTTTAATAAAATTACTTTCCTCGTATGAAAGACGAGGGCAAGTCGGCGTAGAATGGGCCAGCTATGGGTATAACTTTTATGGTCGATGCTCAAAGGGCTTACATAATAACTCTTGGCAAATAGATTGCATAATACGTAAAGCCCCAGCCTTAGAATTTAGCTTTAAGCAATAATACATAAACTTATCCTTGAAATGTTAATCAAAGTATGAGGTTTTTTGTCAAAGCTCTAGATTTATAATTAAAGCAGTTGAATTTTAGTTCAATGAAACTTATTAATTTATATTTTTAGTTGAAAGGCTTGGGAATTGACATAGTTAAATTATTGAACTTCATTTTTAAGATACTTATAAAGTAATTAACTGAGTACCTCTATTGTTAAATAATAATATAATCAGCACTTTCTTCATACTTTGCTTCCTTTCAGCTAAATACTTTTTGTTCAATGGCATATTATAGTTTTTCCATGAGAAAGTTTTTATGGCTTTCCCTCGACCCTCCATCCATGCCTGCTTAATGCACTAGATTCGAGTCGGCTTATGGGACATGGTATTTTATGTGTGAGTGTGTGTTATAACCTCGCATGCTCAGGGTATTACCAGGCATAGCGACATCGTCACGGGAAGCCAAATATTCCAATTGCAATTTTCGCCTGACCTACAGTTGCCGCTTCCCTTTAGGGATACCTCCTCCTCCCGAACATACAGGTCCACCTCTTCCCGAACACACAGGTCCTACACACCTGTTTCTATGCTGGGCGTAATTACTACATACTTTTGGCGCTTACGCTATCCAGACACGGCGGTTCTGATACGGTTCTAGTTCAGCTATTTATTTTTTCTTTCGGTATATTGCTTTCTCTTTTATATCCCTGTATTTCTCTCTCTCTCTCTCATTCTCTTTCACTCACTCTCCGCTATGTTGCTTATTTTCTTATCGTCTCGGATTTGTGGCCGCAAATGTTCGTGAGCTTTTGTTGGAATTTGGCTCGACTAGCCTTTATTTTCCTTCCTTTTTCTTTTTTATTTGTCTGCCTGGCCATGGCTCGCTTTTTTCTCTTAACTTCGTTGTTGTTCCAACGCTTTCATTCGCTTTCTCTTTATATTTTCGCCACAGGTCTATTTTGGTTGGCATTCCGAGCAAGTACAAGCGTGTGCCATGTTTATTTTTAATTAATTTTCCTTAAGCAGTCTAAGCCCCACAGCCAAGACAGCCCGCAAAAAAAAAGCAACAACAACGGGAAAAATAACTGGAATTCTCGTACATTTGCCTTGCCTTTTTTTCGTTGTCTTCTGTTAATTTTTGCAATTTTCTACTTAATTTCCTCATAGCTTGTTTGGGTTTGAATGCCCAATTTGGTCGCTCTCCAATTTTTGAGGTCGACACCATAAATGTTAATGGCGTTAATTGTCTAAGCCAGAGAACAGAAGTCCTCTATCCTCGATAAAGCCAAGAGTATCTCGAGCAGAGCTAGCAAATATCTATTCAGCTCACTGAACTTAATAAAAATCAATTGGAAATGCAAGGCTCACCTAAGGCTAATGGAATAATATAGCATTTGAAAACTCTAGGAATTAATGTAATCAGAGTCAAAATAAATCCGCCAATTTGTTGGATAAGTTGCTCACTCGATCGCAAAGTATTTGATAACAATTACAAAAATATAATGTTGATTAACGATGGATTGTCATACATATTACAAATTTTCCATTATCAATATCAATTAATGATTATGACTATTGATCATAGACTACCGATATTTAATACCCATTGTTGATTATCGGTATTATTTATTAAGATCGGTTACCGATTATTATTTATTAAACGGTTCATGTTTATTCTTATTCTCTTTTTTTTTCCGGCATCGCCCCTTCATTTATAATTTATTATTGAGTTATTTTGTACTAATTTATTTCCTTATTTTGAAAGAATTCAATCTTTCAATGTAATTGTTATTAGTTTCGACTATCCACATCACATTGACAGAAACTATTTGTAGAGAAGTAAAAGTTTTCAATTCTTTAAAGGCTTATGAGATGTTTGTGAAAACTATTTAAAAGTTGCTTAAATAGTACCTGATTGTTAAGTAACTATTTGAATGTATGCACACAACTATTTGGATATTCGCAAACGATTTATCAAAAATGAAAACCCTGAACGTTTCAACAAAGCATTAAGGAATTAGTTAAGGAAACTTTTCTTTGGTCCTTTGGGAATCTGGTGCTTCAGACTTGTCGCACTTGACAATTGAATAGACTAAAAGAAAAGTTGATATACTCATCGTTCGCTTTGCTATGCACCATGAATGGTTTCTTGTGAATAGAGTTCTTTTGAATTCAGTGTGAGCACAGAGTTGCATTCATCTGCGAAGCATTTGCAATTGTCAACTGTCTGCTGTCTGTCTTCTATCATCTGTTGTCTGCTTTGGGGAATTGCACATAATAATATTGTGAATGAAGTGAAAAAGAGTTCAATCTATAAAACGGAAATAGAAATGTAAAATGTATTCTTAATAGAATCTATAAATATGTATATATATATATATACATAAACACGAAAAGTTTCAGGTGTCACACGGGACGCGTCAAACGGACAATTAGCTTAATTCTATTGGCCAATAAAGCCAAGTTAATTAAGCGACTCCAACCTACCTGCTTTTCTAACAATCTGGCTCTGACTTTGCGTATATCAATTTCCAAAACGAGCAGCAAAAAAAAAAACGAATTAATCATTTATACGCTCATTATACTTTAAACGCTGCTAATTTCGACTTAATTTGGCCCGCTCCACCGTGTCTACGCTTCTCTTCTCCTTTCCTACTGTATTTCTGTCCTTTCGCCTTTCCTTTCCAGCCGCCCCAAGATGGGCGTGACAAATGCCACCGACTGTCGTCTAGTCCATAGCTCACTATGCCCTATACTGACTTGGCAGGGTGAAGGTGTGCGCTTTTTTGCGGCCTGACTTGCGCCCGGCTCCTGTCACGGATGCCAAACAGTCGCCCAGGCAGCCAAACTGAGGACTGCCGGACGACCTGACTGAGGACGGAGGAGCACGGACTGAGGACTGACAGACTGACAGGCTGTTAGGAAGCCAGGCGCGTTTTGGACATTTAAACCGGCTTCAATTGTGCTTGAAATTTGCGCCATTAGTGGCAAACAGCTAAGTGAAAATGACTTAGGTTAAGCAGAGAGAGAGAAAGTCAGGGAAAGGGAAGGGGAAAGAGAGATAGAGAGGAATAGACGAAGAGAGTTGAAAGTGCAAATGGCTGTGAAATCACAGCACAGTGGCACAAAAAATAGAACAAATAATCGCGCAATTGTGTATAGAAATTATTTATGAGCAAAATCGGTCGATTTAGTAATTATTATACATTTTGGAAAGCTAACTCTATTGATTCATAGATTCGATGGATTTCAAATAATGCATTTAAAAGCTTAAATATTGGATTTAGAAGATAAAGACATAAAGGAGATATTATTAGATCCAGAGATTCATTAAACCAAAGAGACTAAACAACATTTTCCTAGCATACATTTCAGCTTAATATTCTCAATTTTCTAAAAAATTCTCATATTAAACTGTATAGAAACTTTTAAGCCACTGTTAGCTGTCTGTTATTCCAACTGGTGCCATCAATCAACATATAACATAACCGTTAATTGAAGACATATTCCCCACTGACAAAACGATCCACTTCAACGCCCGAGTGGGCTACAGCCGAGCAGACTTCCATAGATAAAACAAAATCCACGTAAAGCACTCAACGAAATCAGTTTAAATGGAATTAATATGCCAGAGTTGTGCACTTGCCTTTCAGCCGAACACGAACAAAATAAAAGGAAACAAAAATAAATAAAACATAAAAAATGGCTGCGAAAATAAAAATATAAATAAAAAAAAATAAAAATGTTTCAGGCTGCATAATTTTTGGCGTAAATTCAATTTAGACTTTTTCAACAAGTGATAAAAAAGTCAACGAGTTTAAAACGCGTGTGTGCATATTAATTTTCCCAACTCTTCCTCTTTCTCTCAATCTCTCCTTATCACTCTCATTTTACATATGTGCATACACTGAAAGAATCAATATACATACGACTATAAACAAAGATAGAATTGCGTAAGAGTACAGCCGTTCTTGTATAAACAAATTCATAATCATAATTATTATATTATCGAAAATGATTTATATGATATCATATAATATTGTAATTTTGAATTACATTGAATTATAAAATTAACAATCGTAATTTTTTTGCAGTGTACAAATTTGAGAAGGAAAAGTGCAGCGGGCATAACAAAAATTTATTGAAAAGGGCGGCAGCCATTCGAAAGGGCTAATATTAACCGGAAATCGTATCGCGCTCACTTCCGGCAGGGCCAATTCGCCATTGCCGTAGACGGAAATGCGTCTTGTCAGTTTTATTGGCAGTCTGTCTGTCAGACAGACAACCAGACATACAGACAGACAAACTGGCAAGCATTCTGTGAGCGAAACGAACTGTTGATGTTGTCAGCCATAGAGAAAGCTAGTGCTTACGCATAAATAATAAATATGGCATGTAGTAAATGTAAATGCGCACTGAAACTTTCATAAATTCAAATGGAAGCAGCTGTGTGAATGGCAAAGCAACTACAACACTTCACCACCTCCTCTACCACTGCTTTGTTGGCCCTGTAAAAAGGGCCTGCTCATGACATTTAACACTTTGGCAAACATGGCCAGGACGTGGAGCTGCCACCAGCAGCGTGAGGCCATTCAAATGCACTTGAAATTCTTGAAGCAACAGCTGCGACCTGCTAAACGAGTTGCCTCTCAATGTAAGATCCTCGGTCTCTGTGTGTGTGTGTGTGTGGGAGTCTGACTGTGTTGGTGGGTTGGTGGGGCAGGGGCAAAGTTGTTGGCAGCAGCCGCGTGAAATGCGCCAAAGCCAAATTAAATAAGATTTGTTTGGCTGCCATTCAAGATTGCGACTGTGAGTGTGTGTGTGGGCGTGGTTGTGGGTGTAGGCGTATGGGTGTGTGGGTGTATGGGTGTATGTCTTCGCGTGAACAGGTCCAGCTTTAGCTGCGAGTTGCCGCTCATGCCAGAAACCAAAGGGACTTAACGCCCCGCATTTTAATGAGCCTCACTCAGGCGGAGCTGGCGCTGGAGGCGTGGCTTACGTTTGTTTGCCAACAAACATGCGTCAAGCTCAGCAGCAACAACAATAACATTAACTACAACAACAGCAAGAATAACAACAACATTGGCTAAACCAATCGCCAAAGTGCAGAAAAACTTTTTATCATGACGTCTCCTCTTGGCCTTAATTTTGCCGCTCAAGCACTTGCCACATTGTCGCCTTTAAACACCAAATTCTTTATCCTCTGCAGCACACAAAATGTTTGTTGTTGTTGCTGTCGGTTGTTGGTTGTTGGTTGTTGCTATTGTTTCTATTGTTGCTCTTGAGCACGTTTGCCATGCTGCTGCACGAGAAAAATGTGTTTAGAATGCGGAAAAGTTCTTGAAAATTGAGTTTTGTGTGCAGTTTTATTCATTGATTTGTGTGAGTTTTACTCCCTTTTCGCTCTCTCTGGGAGAAGTTCTTATTAGAAGTTTTGGTCTGTTTGGGCGATAACATAGCTAGCATAACAAGTTTAATAGACGCTGATCAAATAAGCCATACAAATTGAATAATTATAATATTTCCTTAAGTTTCGGCTAATCGACGAGCAGCGTGCTATCTATTTTCGTTCTTTTCTATTCCCTCATTCGTATTTTCCAACGATTCTTCTTTAAATAGGGTGGTAAAAAAATAAACGCATAAGGGCTATCCCATCAAACGATTTTGTTCTTTTCCATCCCCACTCACTCGTGCTTTCCACCGATCCCTTCTTCCATAAGAATTTCCCTTTTCCCATTCCCATTCATTCGTACTTTACACTCATCATACTTCTTTCACATATATTTTTTTAACTAATTCGAAAGAAATGGATGACATGTGTTTACGTTTAATCAACTATATAAAATTTAAAATAATTTATAATTAATTAAAAGAAATATTGTAAAATGAGACAAACCTCAATACATTCAAAGAAAATTGGCCAATCCTTTCATTTGATAGGATTCATTTGAAGAAATCTATATTACTTTCAAAGTTCAAATATTTTGATTACCAATAGTTTAATCACTTTGCAATATATTCGGACTATGAACAACTTTAATATACTTAAAGACTTCCAGTGCAGTAGCACCTTTTGCTACCATTCGGTTTGAGCCACCCCAAATACGTAGCATTGGTAATTCAGATCAAAAGGCAATGGTGAAGAAAAAGTCGGTATGTCTGGGCCGTTACTGGCATTCGATATGTATTCGATACGTACGTGTTTATTGGCAACTTCAGCTACTCATTCTTCATTTGAGGTCAAATCCGCAAAATGTAAAAGTAAAGTAGAATAAAAGCGAAAATGTGTTTGTAGTACAAGTATTTCCCTCTGTTTCTCTGCCACTAACTTTATAAACCAAAAAAAATTTATATATATATAGTATATTTATATCGATGAACTAAACGAAACGAAACGTTGAAACGTCAAAGTTCCATTTTAAGCTGAAATGCAATCAATAACTTTGATTACTATCGGGGAAATTGTAGAAAACTTAAACGAATGCCAACAAGTATATTAATTTCTCAAACAAGCACAAAACTTTCCATTCTTCGAAATTCACTGCACCCTTTTCGCCGTTGCACTTATTCAAGTTATTCGTTTTCAGCTTTTATCATTTCACACTATACGAGTGTACGAGTGTACTCTTTGCACCGGCGAATATATTCATGTGGAAATGTATTCATTAAGTTTTTATTACTGCGACGTCTGCGAATATGTCAGCAATTCATATGTGATAATACAGAATATTGTTATTTAATATGCAAACAAAACAAACACCTTTACAGACATACAAATGCACATCCAACCTTTCTCTCTCTCTCTCTCTCTCTCTATCTATCTCTACCCTCACCTTCACCTCATCGTAACCAGATGTAGCTTCTTGCTCCTTGCTCTGTGTGGCACTTTTTATGAATTGTCATGCATTTTATAGTGGCAGTTAGTTTGAGGCAAGAGCACACTATGGAATTCGCATTGCCATAAACTGAGAGAACTGAGAACTGAGCAACACAATTTCAATTGAATGCAGACAGGAGTAAAAGTTTGAGGAATTGTAATGTGATGAAGGAGAAAAATTTAATATTTATAATCATCTATAAGGTAATTCCATCTGTGTTTCCATACGTACGAATAACTCGATTATTCTTGTATAGGTCATATTATTTTTGTAAATTTAATTTAATATGATTTTTAACACTATTGTTTAAATAGATTTAAATAAACGACGTTGAAATTATCAATATTAAAAGGCTTTTAGCCTATTTCAATTAGGACCAAGGACGCGAATTTGCAACTGCTTAAAAATAGTTTGGCCGGAAAATGTCATGGTCGCAGTTCGGAGTTCTATACAGTGGGTGCAACAAAGTGGAATTGTAACTATTGTCTAGCTGATTCAAGGTGTGTGTATAGAGGATTGTATTAGTATGGGGGGGTTTATAGGCATGTGAAAGGGTTTGCGTGTGTGCAGCACTTAGTTGTTATGCATCAGCAGTTTGCCACGTAAATTGTTAATTATGACTATTAACTAGTTACAGACAACAACAACAAAAATACAACATCCATAGTTTATGGTCTATGGTTTACACAGTATAATTGCTCCATACATGTTCACTTTCACACACACACAAGGTGTTTAAATACACGTGTTATAAATTAGAATTTATATAGATTTAGCCACAGGCAATAAGAAACAATGCACAAGGTGTGAAAAGATGTCAAATCTAAAGCTGAAGCAAAGAAATTGCCACTGCAACAATATGTATAGCATATGTACCTCAAATAGACATGTGATATGACATTTAAATTCGATTAAAATGAATTAGCTTCATACAATTAAAGTTTATTAGATTGACAGCATTGCAGATGCAACAAGACAACATCATTTCAATCATTTCAAATCAATTCAATTTCAGTTTAATGGCAATTTTAATGTTTTTCTATTGTATTTATGTTCCTTAAGTAAGGTTCTATGACCCAGTTAAATTTTTACATAATATTCAATCACTTGATTTCAATTCATCATATCAATTTGTACATCATATCTAATCACTTGGTTTGTGTGAATTAAATATTCCACGGCGAAAACATTTCTTTTTGAATATGCAGTATTTTAACTCCAGTTCAGTTTTGTCTGTAAGCCAAGATAAACTAAGCTAAACCCAACCTGGAAACGAATCTCAATTGTCACTTCCACTTTCTTGGTTAACAGTTACGGATGTCTTATGTTAGTCAACCCATTCGGTTTGTCTCATACACAGATATTCCATCAATTAAAGCTCTGAGCTTGAGTGGAGAATCAATCCTGGTGTATTTATTATTGAACCAATTACAGCGTGAACCTAGGTGTAAGCATATAGCCCCCCATCGATGTCACCAACACTCGAGACTTGCCACAGCGTTGCCCGCAACCCCTTCCGTTTATTACCAACCCTCTTACCCACTTGTTAACCAAAACCAATCCGTTTGCCCCTTCCTAGTTGTACATTCCCATTTTGTAGGAGGCAACGATGCTCGAGTTGACTTCGCATTCGCATGGCATACTTAAAACTAACAGGCGAATCAATGGTAAACAGAGAAATATGAATAAACTGTGTGAGTGTTAGTGAGTGCGGGAAGTGGAAAAGATTTGGATTGCGGTTCGAATGTTGAGTAAAAATCATAACAACCACAAAGCCAGGGAGAAGCAACTATTGAATTTGCAATTCCATGCAATTTTTTCCCTTTTTTTTCATCCAAAGTGTGACGACCCATTGGATTGGGTTTAGTGAGGGGAATTCCGTGAGCACAAGCGAATAAGTGTGAGTGCGATTGTGAGTATTTGTGAGTCTGTGAGAGTATGTGTGTATATTGCCAGATCGTTACATAAAATTCATGAAAATCTCATACAGAGCTAAAAGCCAAAAACGAAAACAAATTGAAGCTTTCGAGCTGACAAACTGCAGCTGTAACAGCCGGAAGTTTTCGGGGGCCATTTTCCATTTGTCAAGTGAATGGCGGGATTCAGCATGGCAAAGCTTAACAATTTTTATGCGAACCCACTGTGCACAGTGTAGCCTAAAAGGGGAGGGAGAGTAACAGACAGAAGAAGAGAGAGAGATATACAGAAAGAGAGAGGGAATTGACAAAAGTGCTCGATTCTGGTCATGCTGGGGTTAACCGGCTTAATTGTTGCTAAGGTCAATTCAGAACAACTAGAATCGAATAAAAAAAAAAAAAAACAAAAAAAAAATTCAAGAGAAAAAAACGAAAGCAAAAAAAAAAAACAAATTGTTTCTATTGTGATTTTCATATTGCTCACTTTCAGTTTGATGTCGCTGCAGTACAGAAAAATTGCACAAAAATTTGCATAATGGCCGGAAACAATTTTCTATGCACACTTTGTCCTGTGTTCTTTTGGAGTGCGTGATGAAGGCACGGACAACGTGCGATTTGATTGGCATGCACCGGAAAATTATGTGTTAGTGTGACAAACTACAACATGAACATAAAAAGGGCATAGCATATCAGAAAGGTGCACAAAAGAACACGATATGATCAACACCGAAGAAAGACATAGATTCAAAGGAAGAACTAAGTTTAATTATTCATTATTAAAAAATTATGTTCATAACATATCTAAAGTCTATTCCTTGAATTTTCTTTTAATGAAAAAATAATTACATTCTCTATTCTATAAATTTAGCATATGGTTGGTAAAATATTCATCTTAAAACTTTGTAAATAAACATGACCAAAAATTGTAAATGTATAAAAATTCCGGAATATTTTACTTAAAGCATTATCTTTAAGGTAACCCGAAGAAATGGGTTTAATACCCTGTAAAAGCATAAAAGAGAGAACGTAAATGCTCTCGTGCTTCAAATTAACTCAATTAGAAGGCATAATATTAAAAATTATGCATTATAAGTGCGACACGTGTTCGTCCAATTACCACCAGAAAATGTAGAGGTTCTGAATAAGATTATCCTCACCAGAAGCATATGTGTGTGTGTGTATGTGTATGTGTGTATGTATATATACTTACGTGTGTATGAGTATGTGTAGAGGTAGGGTAGGTGTGCGTGACTGCGGTTGGGGTGTGCGTGCAAATGTCGCTTCATAACGTTTATTAACCTGCTATTATCGGGCAAATCCAATGCACCCACAGGACTCGATATTGTCCTTGCTGCCTTACTACCTTTCCCGCCATTCCGCTTGATGCTTGTCGCTTGATATTTTGTAGTTGATGTTGTCCCGATGTAAGGGAACCGTCTGTTGGCTGCACAATTTACACGCCCCGATTAAAATCTTCTGCACGCACCACAACAAAATGTAATTTGTACTTCGTATTTGCATTGTCCCTCCGCTTAAACAAAACAAAAAAGGCCCAGAGACCTTTAACCCACACAAATACACACACACCCACAAAAAATTGGAATCAAGTACCTTTCGTTGGGGTAAACATTGCACCGATTTTCGACACAACACAACAATATCCCTAATTAGTCGTCTACGACTCTGGTAGGTCTGTTACCGAGAGGGCGGATTTTTTCTCGACCCCAAAAAGGCAAGTGTCGAAAATCAGTGGTGTACTTGATTTTATTTTAATAAGCACATGAAACCGAATTTCCTACACTCTCCCTTTCTCTAGGTCTCTCAGTATGTCTGTTACTTTTCCAACGCAACCTTGACACGCTCGCAAATTTGCCACTGGGGAGTTTTTGTCTTCATGGTCCCATGGTTGCTTTATTGTTATTAAACAAAACGATTTTGATGGCTCTACTTTATTTTATGGCATGTTTCGATTGTATTATAGGTCTAAACCCATTGTTAATGTCTTAATGCATTGCCACCGCTTTGTTTTCTTTTTTTTCTTTTACTATATAGTATTATCGGCCTGGAAATTGACATTTAATTATAATTTGCTTGTGCTTCAAGTCAACAGTGAAATTAGTGCCTATCCAACTGAAATTGTAGCTACATAAATGATACTATAGGTATGTCTATATGTATGTTTGTAGTATTTAGGAGCGATAAGTGCCTTGATTTGTATTACTTCTAAATGCGTATTAAATTGCAAGCGACTAGTAGATAAGTCATTGATTTTTTCGCCCCTGAACCTATATTTTACCAACACTATATAATCATTGTATTAATGACACATTATTCTGCTTAAAGGTAGACAAACCATTTGCTACTATGCGGTCAAATATTGAAGTGTAATTTAATACACTGTAAATCAATCAGAATTCCATCACGATTACGAAACACTAGCTAAACAGACATTGGGGATTTCAAATGGCTATACAATTACATTTTGTATTCAAGATGAATATTCTAAATTTGATCAACTTATTCCAGACTGAAGAAATGAAATAATAATAGTGAAATTCTAGGGAAATTACGATTATTAATGTCATATTGAGATTGAATTCTAATCAAAGTTTTTCCCTTAGCTTACGATATAGAAAACTATATCATCCCAAAGCTTAAATCTCCGAGCGTTGTATATGAGTATTTTTTTAGTATTCTTTTTATTTTTTAGCCGGCATCTGCTTTAAACATTTTTGAAGTCATATGGCACATTAAAGTTTTTATAGCCCAAAATAAGCTTAACCACTTGTCACGGCCAACAAAACAGCGGGAAAATCCGAAAATCATGCAGGTCTATATGAATGCGACGCCCAAGGAAAGCGAAAAAACAAATGCCAGGCACGTTGCCAACATTTATCAAGCCTCCGACACACACAGATACACAAATACATACACAAATGTCATGTGCTAACAAGAACAACAACAACAACAAGAGTTGGCACACCTTTACACATACACACACATATATATACACATACATATGCACACATAGATGTAGGCATTTACTATTGGCATAGTTGAGCCTGTCGCAAGTGACAAAGAGTGGAAAATTTCAGTCACGCGAAAGGATTGAAAGTCATTTGATGTATTCACTGTCATTTAAGTTTCTGTTGATAGAGTGACTGATAGATACACACACATACATTACCTATATATATATATATATATATATATTTCTGAATGTAAGTATATCTAAATGTATGTGAGACTGGGCTATATTGAATTCAATCTGCCAATAACTATACTCACACATACACTCATACTCATACATTCATACTCTCATGCAACAAGGAAACGCTTTCAGTGCTGTATATGCGATTCTAGTTAGGAACAGCAGTGATAGACCCAAGGAACTTGTAAGTTAAATGCATTTAAGTGACATATTCTCCATTCTGTTGGGGTCGTTGCTATATTGACATGTGTCCTGGCAGCAGCACACGACCGTTGCTACTCCACTACAGATGTATGCAGATGTATCTGTGTGTGTATATGCGTGTATCTGTGTGTGTGAGAGATGCAGATAAAATTTAAATCTGCGTCGCATGTTCCAGGTGGAATCTGATCAAGATGGCAAGCAACTTGTGATTTATTGAATAAATCAGTGGGGTGTTGTGCTTTCCAACTTGCTCAAATATTTATCACAGACAGTCTCTCTCTCTCTCCCTTCCTTTCTCTCTTGCTTTCTCCCGCTTTCTCTCAGTGTGCGTGTGTGGTTTTGAAATTTATGTGCGCTAGTAAATAAAATGGGCCTCCGCAGGCTGTTGAAAGCCGCAAGACGACTGAAGGCAATAAAAAACTTGAAAATGTCGGTGTAAAAAACATTCAAATGTGAACAAAAAATGATGATTTTTTTCTATTATTTTTTCAACGTGTATTCACACTTGTCAGCATACTTAAATCATTGTGTAAACACTTGACGATAATACTAAAAAAAATGTCACTTAAATTTTCTAACGTTATGGCAATCAAATTGTATTGACACATTGACCAGCAATTAAATAAAATGTGCAAATTTGTTCAATTAAAATTTTTTTGTTTTTTTTTTTAATAAAATATGCAACACTTCAAATGAAATTGAATTTGTTTGGTACACATTATGATTTTTCATAGATTAACCCTTTGTTGCACCATTGTATCAATTTTCTTCCCCTGTTTGCTAAATCGAATAAATTTTAATCGTGTCATTCTGCCATGGCATAAAATTTAATTAAAGCTAATTAGCATTTTAACATAACAGAGGAAAAAAAGACAACATTGATTACAATTAATGCGCATAAATATTGTTTTTATGTTTAATCATAATCAGTTTTTATTTTTCTACCAATTTTTTTTTGGTTGTTTGCGTGTGTTTTAAGTCTCTGATAAATTTATTGAGTGGATTTATTTGTAGTCTATATTTGACAGAACATTTCATTACTCCATTTCTTTTTCTGTTTGTTTATTGTGCATTTAATGTATACTCTTTTTTACCTGTTTTATTTGGTTCATTATAATACACTCTGTTCATAATGCGAGAGTTGTAGCCAAAGTATTCGAATTCATATCGAATAGGCAACCAATCTATAGGAATCAATCGAATCACCCTCGAGAATTATAGTATTTTTTTTTAACTCCTTTCTGAAAACGTAATTTATGTGACACCAACTTTGTCTACTAGCAAATTAATTCTAATTAAACCAAATTGGAGTTTAACACATTTAATTAAATAATTGATAGTCTATAAACTTTTCAATTAATCAGTCGATTCTTTCACCTTAAATCCCACAATCATAGAGTATTTAATGAACAATTCATATATTCAACTTTTATTATTGGTATTACATTTATAGATTTGATCCAACTTACCGACTGATACAGTGAGAAGGAATGCTGTCTGGTAGAATATATGTAGAAACCGCATTGTTTGTCTATCGATATTCGTATGGGTTACTGCAAAGATAATAGTTTATATAATTAATATAATGTTGAACTGATTAAATATTTTGAATAATTTCAAATTTTAAGAGAATTTATTTATAAATTCCAACATTGTGTTTGCCCAAGTATAAAGTACTCTTAAATTTAGTTACCCAAACCATAAAATGGTAATTTATGATATTACCAGCTATTGTTAGCAGAACACCCCATTCCTGGCCAGCTTTTACAGTTCAACTTTTGTGCTAAGAACAATAAAAGGGGCCAACAACAACAACAGCAACAACAACAAAAGTAACAGTAACAACAATAGGGAGTTGCTTAATGCGTTAAACTTTTGCTGCAACACGTAACTCAAGTCAGGCTGCAGTTAGGGGAGTTACCTGGATAAATATATATACAGTGGCTCGCAGCTTATTTCGTGCAAGACCTACAGGAAATTTTGATATGCCACTGCTTCTAAACTAACAAA
>JBANCZ010000451.1:0-36091 GCA_037040025.1 Sphaerogastrella javana
CTTATACTCTATAAACTGTTTAAATGACGATCCGTAAATGATATTGCTTATTGAGCTGCAGTCGCGTGTGCTCTTCTAGCAGTTACAGTTATAATGAATACATTTTATTATATAGATACATAACTGTATAATAGTTTGATCCATAACAAAATCCATAAACCTTGCACTTATGAGTGCAGGGTATTAACTTTGATGTGCCATTTTTATAAGCGGCTCAAAAGTATAACTATGATATATACATATATACTGATGCTTCAGTTTAAGCTGCTTAATTTGTGAAATAATTCCAAATTTTTTGTGGCCCGAACATATATTTGGAATTCTTGCACATCGAGTTTGTCAAATGAAAAAGTTGATGAAGTTTCAATTTGGGGAAGCTCCGCATTGCAGCATTTACAGTAAGAGTATAGTTTAAACTAAAGTTAAAATTCATTTGAAAAATTTACACATTTCTTTGGAAATTTTATAAAATATATATCTAAAGTAAATACCATTGAAATACTTATTAAATTCCATGTGGTAAAGTTTATTATACCATATGTAATTCCTTGTGTTACTATAATATTTTCCAAGAACCGACACAAGACAAAGCATTTGCTGTGGTTTGCCGCAAAAACCCCATTGTATGCCACACAGCTGTCAAAGCAAACATTTTCATTCCATTATGGCATTACTCATTCGGTTGTTTTAAAGAAATTGATGTAAGGGCAAATATTAAATTGCTCATTAATATTTTATTAAGTTCTTTTGAGCTATTGCATTGCGTTGAAACTCTTTTGTGCTTCAGCTTTATTTGAAATGCGTGCTCTCGGTTCTCATTTGCTGTATTTCAATGGAATGCCAGTTAATTAGTTTATAATTTGTATATTTACTTTACAATCCGACTCTCTGTTAAGAGATAAGCTACAATTATAAACATTTTCGCTCAACCAAAATCCTTTTTGGGTTCACATTTGTTTTGCGCCTTGTTGCCTTGGGTTACAGATCGTATAGATAGGCATATTTACCATTTAGAATTTTGTTTTTTTTTTTGAGACTTGTTCTTTGTCTCTTTCTTTCTTTTCTCATTTCCCTTTTTCATTCCTCATTCCTCTTTTCTCCTTTCTGTTCTGTCTAGTAGCTCACAGCTGTGGCTGTCGCAAAATTTACATTGATGGCCATCAAGGCAAGGCGAAAGCGTTTTCTTTGATGCCCTGTGGCCCTTGAGATGAGATAAGCGGCCATTTGTGAGTGTTTTTATTAGGCAGCGAGTGTGAATACATTCATAAGCCTCTGCCAAAAAATAAAAAAATCAAATACCATTCGTTTGGTGTTTAGCTTGAGTGTAAGGGCGCCCTGATAAAGGGTTTTTGTTCGGTTTGGTCTTACTTTAATATGGGATATGGGATTAAGCTCGATTTTTGGTATTTTTGTATACACAGCTGAGTCTTTCCATTTAACCTTTTTGGGCAACTCCATGCGAACATTGATGGAATACAACTTTTGTGACATTTCAGCCTTTAACAGTTACACAAATCATGTTTCCAAGCAGCTGCGGTGCTCAAATTCTGCACGTTTTGACACGTTCTCCATGCTTTCTTTGATGCTGTCACAGCAGATTTTTCATTGATTTGATAGACGTGGCACACACACACTACCACACACTCACACACACATACATTCACACGTCGAAGCTCATATAATATGTGCTTGGTTGCCTGTGATGTGTAAACAAAGCGAGACTGTGGAAAACTGTGGAAACTAGGGAAACGCGCTAACAGCTCAGCATGGATGTGTGCAAAAAACATTTATATATATATATATATATAAATCAAATACATATAGACATACTATTGGGCACAACAAGCGCAGCAGCTATAGCTAAGGATATAATATATAACATACAGATTTATATATAAAACTTTTACGCAATGAAATTTGGCCAGTGCGTGTGACACGCTCTACGCTTGACTTTTGTCTTGTAATTGTCTGATTGCAATTTTCACGATAAACGCCAACGTCAACATCAGAAACAACAGCAGTAACATCAACAGCAACACCAGTGGTAATAGCAACAACAGCAACTACATCAACAGCAGCAACATCAACAGCAACTACATCAATAGCAGCAACATCAACAGCGGCAACATCATCTGCACGCACAATGCAGAGAAATCTATTGATTAACTTGCATTCCGATTTATACTATGGATATATATATATATATATTTACGGACTTTAATGCTTTGCGTGGGTTTCCATAGCCACAGTACTGTTAAAAACTCAATTATTACTATTTGATGATCTTTTATAACGACAATCAGCTGCAAATACTAGCGCCGCTGATTGGCATTAAAGCAAAAATACTCACATGAACAAAAATACACCAATGCACATATTCACTTACACCCACACACTCACATACAGAATCATGTATGTATGCCAACATTCTGAGTGCATAATTTACATATGCCCTATGCTGCGAAATCCTGCATCCTATTGCTGCATAATCATTGCGATTTGCTGATTTGAATGCACAATGAATGTATTTGACAATCTACGTTTTCATTTCGCATTGTCTGTCTGTTTGCGTGTGTATCATATGTGTAGGGGGTTTTCTTTGGTCTTAACATTTCCAATTTGTTGGTCAGAAATCACATTTTAGTTGAGAATTATTGTGGCTATTGAGCACAAAGAGTCTCATTGATATCTATATGCATCACAGCGATTCCAGTACAAATTTGGCCTAATTAAATGCTATGCAACAAAAATACATTTTAAAAATATTTGAATACAGCAGAAACCCACAACAATTCACACGTGCTGAAAATTTCATTGGCATTGGCTGCGTGTAATCATAAACTCACTCACACTCACACTCATTCGAGACATGCACAAGAGAATTGAATGCTTTGATTACTCTACCGTACACACTCAAACACATAGATACAATTACAGTTACTGGAAGAGACAAATACGTGTTCAGAGTCGTATACTCAATATATAGAGAGAACGATTGTAACACATCATTAAAAAGCCACCCACAGTGATAACAGATAACAGATAACAGACAACAGAAACACGATTACAGATTCAAATTGTCAGCCAGTAGATTTGATGTGAAACGCCTTCACCATTGACACCAGCATTATATTTATATAAACAATATACTCTTAAACATATACTCACACACACGCATAAACACTCTTTACAATGATTGTTGAGTATCGAGTTTAGTTTTGCACATAAACTAACAAAATTTATGCGCTTTTTGAGCCAACTCAGCAAAAACGAAATAAATGAACTGTAAGTGCTTTAATAAATAAGTTGACAAATAAATAAATATTTAAATAAATTATAACTAACAATAATAACGATGACAATACAAAATAACAATACATATATTTAAATAAAGATATATTTGTTCAATTTGCATGTTTTCTCTATGTAAAATTTCAATGGTCTGTGTATAGATTAGCAGCCGGGACATGAACCAACTTTAGCGAGCGCCAAAGCTCAGCTCGAAGTGATCGAAGCTTTAATGCAACGCTGAGCTTTGCTATAAGCTCCGTTGCAGCGATGATTTTAAGTTCAGTTCTTGAACGTACGTCATCGCTGCTGAAGCTTTAATCCAAAGTTCGGGAGTAGTTTTTTGACAGTAACAACAACAGCAACAACAACAACTGACAAAGTTTGATGATTTTAAGATTATAGGAGAGAGATTACTCTCTTTCTATGATTTTATTCGTTGCAAGTGCAATGTGTGATTTTTTTTTTGCGCCCCAAACATTACATTACTCTAGACAAGCATGAACACGTCCTTGCTATATTATACTCAACACACTACATGAAATATCCATATTCATTGGAAACACTAATGGAAAATGTTGTGCAAATAATGATACAAGCAGTGACTCGAATAACATAAAAATGCAGCGAAAAGCGCATTTAGTATATGTTTTGAAATTACTACATGTAAATGCGTTAAAGCATACACTAGGCAATAATAAAACCAAACTAACCAGACAATTAGTAGACGCTCATTTGCGCTCGTTGCACATTAGGGCATAAAACAACACTAATAACAAACAAACACAAACACAAATACATACACATATTTATTCGCACATATAGTATATAGTAAAATCATGTTAAAAGTTGGCTGGATCTCAAAATTTGCATATTAATTCCACACAGAGAATTGTTTATTTTCGGTTTAATAATATTTTTTGGCCAAACTCAACACAAAGTTGAACTTTTCAAGTTAGTAATTGCTTTTTGGTAATTTACATAAACATTAAAATATATAATGAATATTTACGACAGGCATCCAATGTCTAAGCTAGACTAGTTCCAAAACTGTTGGCCTATAAATATATTAGGCCAACCACAGAATAGAAGCACTTGAACCACATCTATGAAATTGGCCCTTAAGTGAGCAACATGAAGAGGAACAACAAGGAGAAAGAGCAGCAACTACAGGCAAAATGAAAGTTAATTAATTAATTTATTTAAAGCCGCTGACACTGGGTCATGACAGGAAAACCTGCAGGTCAACCTGGTAAATACGGAAAGTGGTGAAGGGGAGGCTTTTAATTAACCATGAAAACATTTTGACAGCCCAGACACGACAACAACTACAGCTGGACATTGGCACAATGGGACATAGAACATCATGATTGTGTTGGGTCAACTTTAATATTAATAATATGTATTTATACATACATTGATGGCTAAGCTTTAAGGGTCCAATTTGTGGAGCAGCCTTAAATCTGTGTCCTGTGAAATGTGCTGAGTAATGCGATGCGGAAGCAGAAACAAAAGAATGGCAAAAATACAACGATATGAAGGCTGGAGGGGATTTGGGGTCTTTAGCCTAACTGTGGCTCAGATTATTGGGCATTGATTGATGGCAGACACTGTGCGTGAAGCTATTTATAATACCAGAAGTCTCTCTGTGTTTATTATTTATCATGCACACTAATGCCAATATATGTATAGAAAAGTATATAAAATACTCGTAAGTATATTAGTTTTGCCTGTTTGCTTATAAAATTTGACTGAAACTAATGGATCCCCACAGTCCACTCAGACCTCTTAGCAACAGCTTTACATATATATACTATATGTATAGAACGACATCAAATATGACCCAATGGACTTGGAAAGCGCATTAGATATTTGCCATGGCTATAAATTATGAAAAGAACACGCTGAATCAAGCAACTCAGATGCCATGAGAGAATCCATCAAAATTTGTAGCTTTATGACAGTATTTTAAAAGAAAACGCATTATCATACGCTATTTCAATATTTATGGTTCAAATAAAATATAAATCATGCAGTTCGTCAGATACAATACAAAACACAATTTAATGCAAAAGGAGTTTCCTTTAAACTAAGGAAGAAAATGTCCAAAATTTAAGTAGAGATTATATGTGCATTATTGAAAACCATTTAATGACATTCAATGCAAATCCATTTATAAATTTATCAATTGTCAGTGCTTTTAAAGCTCTAACAAAGGATTTTGCTGTGCTAAAAGCCGATTTATCATTTGAAATATTACACACAAATGCCACCAACAAAAATAAGTTTATGCCCCACTGAAATCCACAGGGAATCAGCGAATATTTTGTCTTCCTGCCCCCAATTTCTCTCTCCAAAATCCTCCTTCTTTTACCCCCTGCTCACTCTCTTCGACGGCTCAATCCCAAGGTTGGGTCTTCTTTACGGCGTCAGCAATGTAAGGAGTAGCTTCTGTCGTCGCAAGTTTTGACAATGAATTAAAATAAACAACACCGAAAATGACAATGAAAACATTCTAATGAAATATCAACAAAGTGTGCCACTTACTTTCCCTGACTTTCGCTCTTTCCAGTGGTAATGCTTTTCCAGGGGGGGCTATGAGTGTTTGTAAGCTATTTGAATAATAGTAATAATAAATACTTATTAGCGAATACTAATTGTTTTCATTGAATTAAACTGTTTCACTAAAAGTAAGTGTAAATAGAAATTTAAGAAATTTGAGCCCAATGTATGCTACAATTTTATGTTTTTGGCTTTAAAAACTGCAAATTGGTTAAAGCTGCAAACGTTAAGTAACTTGAAAGCTTTGTTTTATTGTCAATGTGTATTTATTAAATCCTTAATAAATAAGTATATATAATATGACTTGTTCGGATACCTGTTACGTAATAATATAATCTTTGATTCCATGGAATAGCATTTAAAATTCAATTATTGCATATTGACTGCAATCGAGAAACAAGTGAATTCAATAAATTTCCACCTAAAGACCGTAAAGAGCTTATGCTAGGAACAAAAGCCCAGTTCTACGTAAAAGCTTTGATTTCTATGGAAAACATAAAAATTCCGAGTACATTAAGGAGTACTTTAAGGAAAACCTTAAAATATATATATAGTTGCTAGGGCTGGAGTGAGAAGGAGCTAAAATAGGGACTGCCTTATTGGTATACCCTTTGGCAGGAAATATGTGAAAATGTAACCTTTTTTATATGTAGTATGTGTGTTTTTCTCCACTCAGCTAATTCCCAATGAAAAGGGTCCTTTCATGCCTTTGTTTTACCAGAGCAAAAATATATAATTTTAATCGCCACGAGTTACACGACTCAATAACAACATGTGGCACTTTGTTTTTATTTTGTGGCATATTAAAAACAAATTTTCTAAAAAAAAAAATTACCATGATTTGAGGGTTTTTTTCTCTGTTTTTTTTTTGAGGTGTCATTTGGCAGATGATAAGACCGAGTAGGCGTTTTCCTAGCTAAGATGAATGTGCTTTCATTATTTACCCATACAATTTCGGTTCAGGATTCAGGATTTATTGCCGACGTGGGGCAACCCAAAGACTGATTAAGCGCTAATGATAATGCCTCTGAGACTTAAGACTAATTAGACCAGGATGCTACTCCTTGAGTTATATAGAAAGATAATTCAGAATTGTGCTTTTGTTAGGTATTCTCATAAAATGTGCCAATTATGTTGAAAAATGCAAACTCTTTGAGCTCTCAATTTTTGTTGATTAAGCTATGCATAGTTTACACCGCTTATTAGGTTATTTCATAAGGCATTTTATTGCCTCCTAACGGTCCATTAAACGTTCATAATTGTTGTAATTTGTAAATTGTAATTTGTCTAATGGCATTTAGCAGAATAACAGACAACGAACACATTCTCCTGAAAATATGAGCGCACATTTATTCATCTCAGCAATTTTCCTGCTCGTTTGCACTTAAAGTGGCAAATTGCTTGTTCTTGTTAAATTTCTTAAAGACTTTTTAAATTTGTAGACAATTTTCATATATGTACTCCATTGGACTCTTCTTCTTAAGATTCAATGCTTCGGAGAAAGTTTGTTGCTTTTAATTAATGATTAATAAAATATGTTGAAGTCTTATGCGCAGTTGTCAGAAAACATACAAAGGCAAAGTCAAAGTTTTTTATATATGAATTATATATGACAGCCTGAAGCATATAGAAAACGAATTTTAAAAAACATGTTATTCAAACAAATTTTTTATTTATTCCAACGATTCCTTACATTTGAAAGGGTAAATGTTAGCCTAATAATATTATTTCAATGAAAGCAGAAATTTATAAATCATAAATTTAAATTTTCGTAGTTAACTAATATGAAAAAGTATTTAAATTCAAATTACAAAATAATAGTTTTTTTTTTTTTATAAATGAAAAATGATTCATTATTTGTTTCAGTGGTTGTAATTTCCTTTTAATTATTCTGTATTAAAAAACTTTTTATCAGCTGTTCGTCTTTATGGCATTTACAAAAATGTTAATTTAAAAAAAAATGAGCTCAAACATCCATCATATTCATAAGGAAAGCCCTTTAAAAACTTACAAAGTTGCCCGTATTTATTTAAAAAAATTTCTCATTTAATTTAACGTCTAGATTCATTTGCCTGATGTGCTAATCTGTCTCATTTGATATGCTAATTTTCTCATTGAGTAGATGTGGCATCTGTGGCATAATACGCTTAAAAAATAAAGAGAACCATACTCATAAAGTTAGACACACAGTCATAAATGTCTGGGTTCCGCAAAGAAAGTACACAGAAGTCGATTTGCTCTCCACAAGCCACACGCTGCGTATACGCAATAAAGCAAGTGACAAACATTCCTCGATGGAATGAGAAAGAGGGCGATGGTGTATGGGCGAGTGTAATGTTAAGGACGTTTGGCTCCTTTTAAAATATATAACTTTGCTCAGTTGTCATATGCAATAAATCAAGCAGCAGGCAGTCAAATATGCTCTACTAACAGCAGGAGCAGGAGCAGAATCAGGAGCAGAAGCAAGAGAAGGAGCAGGAGCAAGGATTCGTGCTCAGCTCTTAAATGCCTGAACTTAAATTTGTCAATATTTTGATGTATGTGTGTGTGTGGGTGTATTTGAGTGTTTGTGTGTGAGTGGGTGTGTTGGTGGGCGTGTGTGTGGTTGTTTAAACGTGGGGGCGTGTGGCTGTGGCAAAATTTAAGAAGGATGTTCATAAATTTTATGAGAGTGGCTGTCATTTAAATAAAGTTTAGCCAAACATTTGGCCAAGCGATGGGAAATGGAAAACTTAGTGTAATATGCACATATTGTACGTCGTATAAGTATCCATATATATATGTATCTATATGATGTTTACTTTAAGTCTGCCACTGCGTGTGTAAATCAACATTTGATGGCAACATAGTCGAACTTATTTATCCTTACTCACACCCACACACGGAGCTTGTGCCGCAAAAGTTTGACAGGCATTGTTTTGCACTGTGGCAAGTTTGACAAACTTGGCAGCAAGAGTTTCACTTTAGTCAAGGCCAAGTTTGATGGCCACGATTACAAGCCAATCGCGCACAAACTGTGGCTTGAATGCCGACAGTAGAGGTGGGTGGGTTGGCATGGTCATGCGAGAGTGGAATTGGTATTGGCAGGGCTGCAAGGAAATTCCATTTCACTTGTGTGGTAATTGAATTTTCACTTAAGCAATACCCCGCAAATATTGTTATAGCTGCCGGCATACTTAAACGCTAATGGAAAACTCATTATCTAGCTGCGAACGAGCGAATGAGCGAACGAACGAATGCGTAAACTAGTGTGGTGCTCCTGAGCAATGTAAACTATAGCATAATAAGAGCAATTAGGTGATGCGTACTTAACCACTACCACTTGGCCCTATCAGAAGTGTGCTTATTTTCCAATTATTGCGGCGTGTGTGGCAAGTGAGTGCACTTGGTGTGGCGGCAGTCAGGGCCAATCGAATCCTTGCTCCTGCACGGCAATCACGACTTTGAAATGCAAATGTTATACTATGTATGCTGAAATCTCTGACACTTTCTCTCTGTCTCTCACTCTCCCTCATCTCTCTCACTCACTATCTCACAAAGTAATGCATACATATATTCATAGATACTTATGTGTGGTAGATGAATTTGCTTTTCATCGAGTTCCTGTTGAGCTTCAGAGATGTTACTGTAGTGTGTGGATTCTACGTAAATTTATGGGTAGTGCCATGCATAACACAACATGAAATCTCTTTTACTCTCTCCTACTCTATCTCGCTCTCTCTCTATTGCTTGTAATGTAATACACATGCATTATATAGCCTACATGTTCTAATTAGAACTAGAAATAAAACATTTGTTATATAAAGCAGTATCACTTGTAGTTATGGCAACGCATAAAGTCTACATGACATAAACTAAAAACATTTCTTGCTAATTCTAAATCATAAGTTAGCCTTTTCATCATAACTAGGCAGTGACGTAGGTTATTTTCGATAAATCATTTGTTAATTTGCTCATTTGCCCAGCTGAACTATCGATCAATACAGTTCCGATAACACTCAGCTGTTGAGCGAAAGCGAACGTTGAGTGAATGGTGTGACCGTTCTTTGTAAGCATGAAAAATGGCAATTAATGAAAGACGCATTGAGAGTATTTTGGGGATTTTGGGCACACGTAAATATATTGAAATATTTGCTCAAAAAAACTAGTACGCATTCGTTTGCTCAGTTGATCAAGTAAAGCTAAAATTATGTTGATTTAATATTAATTAAAATAAACACATTTAATATGTCTATGTGTGCTAAGCAAATACATTAATTGCTCTCGCTCCCAGTTTGTGGGTTAAAACATCAAAAAAGTTTTTTTATTTTACGCGCGCGTTTTGTTTACATTTTTTTGTTGGCCTTAAAGCCCTCGAATTTGCTAGGTTTTCGACTAATATCAGAGAGTGTTTCACTCTAAGCTGAACTGTGACTATTTGTATAGAATGTGTAGTACTTGTTCTGGTAGAACCATTTCCAAATCCATTAAGTCCAATTCGCTGGGAATGAACATGTGGCATGTGGCAACTTGTCATATCAGCTTTTCGCTATGCGCTCTTTGTCTCTCTTTCTGTTCTTCTATTTGCACAGCATTTTTGACTTTTCGTTCGTTTTTTTTTTGTGTGTTGTTTTCAGCGGATAATATGATTGTACGTGTAGGTAGCCTTAAGTGGTGCCTGTGACTTTTGAGTGGTTGAGTGGTGCGTTGGCTCGTCGGTTCGTTGCTGCATTGTTTGAAATTTGGCAAATACGTCTAAATTTGTACTTATTGTGTGTGCTTTTGACCTCTATGACAACTGACAAATGGCAAATGGAAAATACTAAATGGGGATTGCTGCTGCTGACTGGTTGAAACTGTTGCAGAAGAGATAAACAGACAGAGCAGACAGAACAGACGGGCACAGACACATAATGCGAAAACGCAATGTCCTTGCAGCACAGTCCAGAATGGGGCCCTTCAGGTGGATTGTAATAAAGTTCGTTGTGCTGTTTGTAATTAAGAGAGAAAGAGCGAGATATACAAAGAGAGCGAGAGGAAGAGAGACAATCAGAAAGAGTGATTAAGTGGCATTTAATGAGTGCACTTTTTGACCTGATAAGAGGGTGTTGCTTCAGGCAAGACAAAAACATCTGCAGCAACACGGTTCCATTTGAGCGATATGCTCCTGTTCTTGGAGGGTTTTATTTTTGGTCATATCTTTAAACAAATGCTACAACTCAGTGTGAAATATGTTTTTAAATTCCTGTACACACAATAAAAGCTTTTTATTTAAACAGGTCCTTGGTCCGTTTGACCTGTATTCTGTGTCCCGGTCAAACGTGAATTTCTGCTTTAGCTGGCAAATTCGTTCGTTTCTTTCTCTCTTCTTTTTTTTTTTGGTTTGGCCAACACGACAACATTAACAAGAATTTTGGACGCTTCTGGCTGTTTGCCGTTGCCTTAATACAGCGCATCACGCTACAGTAAGTATATAATTCCATTTCAGGTCCAGAGTATACTAAGACTTTGGCGTGACTACGTGTAGACAGTTTGTGTGCGAAATATCCGATTAGTAGAATGAAATTCAGTTAAACTCCTATTTGCACGCTCTGAACTTTCAGTCTATTCATTTGTTAATTGTACAGGTAGCTTACCTTGAAATGTGTCTTTGTGCGTTGAACTATGAAATTTAGTTAGTCATATATAAAGATAAATAGAGATCTCTTTAAGTTTGTTATGTAAATATATCAAACATTTAAATTTAAATTTGGTCTATTGAAATTTTCGTTTAAATTTATCTTTGGAGTATTTCAATTTTTCAATTTTCACTATATTAGTTTAAATATTTCTGCATATTAAATATTGCATAAAATGTTTTAAAAATGTAAACGAAATACTTGTTTCGAATAGTTGATTTATAAACACTTGTGTGCGTACACGTACTACAGTCAGACCCAGAGCCATAGCCATAGCCCGAGCATTGTTTCCTTTGAGTCCCACTTGAAAAATGCAATGCAAATACCAAATACAATCAACAAAAAAAGAAGCAACAAAATAGAATGAAACAAAAATCGAGTGTAAAACAGGATTTTTTTTGTAGCCCGTTACTCACTGTCAATCACACTTGGCTGAGTCTGTAACTGAAATCGGGAGAAACATTAAGTTGGTCTTCCTGCAGCTTCCTAGCCTTGTCTTGCCTCCCTTTTCCTTTCGCTCGGAGCCAGGACAGGAAATGGTTGCGACACTGAGCGGAAGCTGAAAATGAAATTGTTGATGTGCGTAGACGTAGACGAAGGGAAAGGAAAATGGAAGATGGAGAAATAAGTGAAAGACTTGTTTAGTAGATTTTTGGGAATTTTATTTGTTGGCTTTCATGCAAAAATATGACAACTCTGTATGCGAGTGTTTCCCTCTCTTCCCTCTTAAGCTTTCTATCTTTTTCCCACTCGCCCGCATGCTACAATAAAAACAATTAAAGCTTAGAGCAACTGCATCATGGTAACGAATTGGGATCTAAAGTTATAATTGGTATATTGACATTAGATGGCATCTCCGCTTCAATCGAATTACTTGTGCCCTGCTCCGAGATGTGACTGCAATCGCCATTGCCATTGGCATTGCCATTCACCTCGCCATCGCCTGCTCCATTGCTCATGCCGTTGCCATTTCCATTGACAACTGAAAGACATAAAGACGATATAGATGCTGTTTCCAGGTGTGCTGGTAGATATGTAATTACCTGCTGCTGATTTGTGCTGCAGCTGCTGCTCCTCCTCCTCGGTGATGGTGGAAAAGTTTGTAGGTCGCTGCGATGTGATCAATGGACTGGCTGCCAGCAGGCGATGTGTATGCCGTTTGCCATTGCCACCTTTGGCACTGTTGAGCAGCTGCTGCTGCTGTTGCTTCAGCTGCTTCTGCTGCTGCTTGGCCAATCTCTCCGGGGCCGTGAAGACCACGTTGGGCTGGGGAATGCAGACAGGGGTAAACTCACTATTATGGGTGTTGTTATTGAGCATGTAATCCGGGCACTTACCGATATTGGGGCATGCTGCTGCTGCTCGGAATGCTGCACGCGATATGCCTGATACTGCGATATGACGCAGAGCAAACAGTAGAGCTGCAATGCCAAAGGAATGGTAGTTAATTAAACGGTACAGGACGACAGCATATTCGCAGTTCAACTCACATTCAGGCAGAGTAGGAAAAAGTCTATGGTGAATATGAAACCGACTATTGGATCGAATTGGACGCGACGCGACATCGTCAGATGCACTAGATGGGCGCACTCGATGAGCAAATCGCATAGCATCAGACCAATCCAGGGCAATAGCAATTGACGTTTATTCTGCACAAAAATGGAATGAATGAAGATATGACTCAAAGAGGACTTTCGCTGTTTAATCAACTCACATGACGCAAACCCACAATCAATAGGATGGAGGATAACACCATGAGCACGGCGCAGAACAAAAACAAAACATTGAATATCACAGTTACTGCAAGAAAAATGGCAAAGCGTAGTTAATCAAATGCATAAAGTAATCATTTTTGTGGATTTATGACTACTACAATGCTATCTCAACATCTCCACATTTCTCTCTCTCTCTTCCTCTCTCTCTCGAAGTGTCTGAGTTGTTCTACCCACCTACAGTTACATCTCCCTTCTCCAGTATGCTCTCGCCCACAGGCTGTGTCCTTTGTCCCAGCAGAAACTCCTGCTCCTCTCGCACATAAAACGTAAACATGAGCGTGGACAGGCCGAAGTAGATCTGCAGGAAGAGATAACATAATCAGGGAAAGTGCCTTAAAAAAGGTCACACCACACACACAGCGAAGGTTGGGGGTTAAACGGAAATTAAGACACTAAACCCTTGCCTTAAGGGTTAAGCTAAATGTTGCATTAATCCATTAAAGTGTAAAAGGTTCATTTAAAAAAAAAAATTAACACTATAATTAATGACTTAATACACACTTAAATATGGCAATTAGTTAGTTGTTAATGCATTTAAGCGATGCTTTAGGCATTCCCTATTGCCTTAACTTAATTAAAATTCCCTGTTTGAATCAATGCGGAGAAAAACACTTGTAATCAAATATCGAATTCATTTCGAGTGTCTTGGATCGATGCTGTTGCTACTACTATACATACCGAGTGTAAATTAATTCATGACTTGAACACAAACACAATTTCCGGCATCCATTTGCTATTTTGTTACTTTGTTGTTAGTATTCTATTTTGAATTTTCTTTTATTTTGTTATTCTCCCATTTCAATGCAGCGAATCGAGTCTTGTTTTTTATATTGTTTAATGTAGCAATACATAAAATGTTGTTTACTACGCATTCTATAGCTTAAATATTTGCGCAAATGGAGAGCAGAATGCGGACAAATGGACAGACTGGCAGCTATACTGTGTCAGCTCATTGTCTCCCTGGGGAATACATGTACTAAGTATAGTATAGTACTAGCGCGTTGCTTAGCAATTGTATTTAATTTCTAAGTTTTTTATTTGCTCGCTGCTTTAGCTATTGTGTGTGTACAATTATGATAATGAGACAAGGTCTCTTGGGAGCCCACAATAACCAACATCACGAACATCAGCAACAACAACAACATCATCATCAACAACATCATCAACAACAACAACAACAACAACGCCTACAACAATCACAACATGCGAATTAAGAGTTGCTGCAACTTTTCTGAGCATAAGTTGATTTTCCATTTTCCGTTTTCCATATCTCATTTTCTGGTTTCTCTTTACAGTTTTCCTTTTTCGTTGCTCTGCCCTGATTTATTTTCTTTTCTACAGATATGCCCTTTGGGGTTGTCTCTAGTTACTCTGATTTTTAATATGCTCTCACTGGATCTCTGGATTTTTAATGAAAAATAACTCTACTCTCTTTTTGCTATCATTGCATATCATCCAGTTCTGTCTCTGTTCGTATGTCTACGTTGCTTTTTAATTTAACTATTTCTCTATATCTTTTCTTTATTTTCATTTATTCTTTATGCTTTACCGTTTTTCATCTATTGTTTATGCATATCCATTATTTGTTTTTTCCTTTATCTGTGACTTTCCAACATCCCAACTTTTTTTTTCTTTTCTTTATTATATTCCTTTTGTTTTTCCTTTAGTCGCTTTATATGTTTTATTTTTTTTTTTAACTTTCTTTATTCCACACTCTTTCAAACTTTTGCTTTTGCTTGCTCATCATATTTAGCACTTCGTTTGTCACTTTGATTTTTACTTAAGGTTTTTGGATTTTTACTTCTTCCAATTCTCCACTCGTTCTAATTTTGTGTTTGTCTACGAACTTTTGGCTTCACACACTTAATCTCTCTCTTTAATTTGCACACTTCTCTGCATTATAATCACTCTCACTCACTCACTCTCTTTCTCTTTGTCTCTCTCTCTCCCTTCTCTCTTTTTGTTTACTTTTTCTTATCATGGCTGCTCATTTGCAATTCTCTGTTCATTGATCCATTTGTTGGCTCATTGATTCATTTGCTCAGTTGTTCGCTTGCTCATTCTCTCATTCTCGTTTTACTCTTTGCTGCACATCGCACTTAATTTCTCGCTTTGTCGCTCGCCGAGCTTTTTATTGCTTAAGCTTGTTTAAGAGGATAAGCTGTGATTGTGCTTATTCTCGCTGTTGTTGCTTATATTCTGACAGCTGCTGTTGTTGCTCTCGTTGTGGTTGTTGTTTCTCTCGTTGTTGTTGTTGCTCTCGTTGTTGTTGTTGCTGTCGTTGTTGTTGTTCTCGTTGTTTATACTTGTTCAATTAAAGGGGACCACAAATCAAGTGGCCTTTAATTGATTACTTACCAGGGTATAGACGGCACAGGCGAAGCTACCCCTGCGCACATTCTTCCAGAAGCAGCAGGACTCGAGTATTGCCATTGCGAAGCTATGGGCCTATTATTTACAACATATTCGACGCTTCCAAGGGATTCTCTAGGCCAGCAGCAACAATAGTCAAGGGAGACTGCGGAGCAAAGGGGTTTTGGGAATTCTTGTAACGGCAGCCGCCACTTTCACTTTACTTTTTGACACTTGCTCGGGGGCCTGTTTGCCTTAGAATGCTGCCAGTTAGTTAGTTTATTGGCCTCTTTTGTTGTTGTTGTTCTTCTTCTTTTAGAGTTTTTCCGGCTTTAAGTAAAATCAAGAATATTTTCTATTTTTTTTTTTTCTGCGAGGGCATTAGATTGCTTATCTCTTTGGCGGCACTGACACTTAATTTCATATACAACGCACGCAGATTTATGACACTGATTTATTTGCCCAACACGAATGTATAGTCAGTAACTAGCTGCTGCAGCCTCAGTACCGATTAGTACAGCCATTGAACCGTTTCCTCCGAAAGACGCGCCACAACTGATTCGAGCTAGGACCAGCACACGGACTTGTTGTGGCCATAACGAAATTCGAACTGAAGCGGCATTTTATGAATGAAACTTCGAAATTAAACACAGGCAACAGCCGGTGGATTTGTGGTTGAATGGTTGGGTGGACGGCTCGGTGGTTCTGTGGGGTAAACGCATGCGCCATGTCGAATAGCAACAGGCGTCTTTGGCATTGGTAGTGGCACTGACAGTGGTCAATTTGCATGCGAGGAGCAGCAGGAACAGAGCGAAAGTCAAGTCAATGGGCGGTCGCCGCACATCGAACGTATATATACATTATATATATGTGGCGTTCTGTTACAAAATACTTGGCCAACTGTGCGCATATTTAATTGAATTAAATGGCCACAAAATGTGCAGCATCAGCGGGAAATGTTTGCAGCGGAGATTCGATTAAAATGTGAGCGAAGGCAGAGAGGGAGAGAGAGAGAGAGAGGAAGAGAATGAGGAGCAGCTAAGCAATTAAAGCATTTCATTGGAATGACACGGACTAAGACTAATGCTTATCATTGGCGTCGATAAGTCGGCAGGATGCGCATTCACTTGGCCGGAATGAAAACTGATGAATCACAGCATGAAATGAATATTTTTTAGAGCAGGCCATGCCACACGCTGAGCTTCAAAAAATGTGAGTCTTTTTGAGTGTTTGTGTCAGTTTTGCCTCTCCACTCGCAATGAATGGCCATAAAGGAGGCGGTGGGTCTGCTCCTGACAATAGGCCAAGGCAACCTACCGACTATAGGTAAGCAGTTTTAGTTATTCCTTGTGTATGTATATATGTTAATGCTTCATGGTAGTGATACACCAACACCCGTAATAGAGCGATCGAATAGGGAGCTCAGCAACTATCCGTCTAATCTAACCCCTGTGCTGTCGGGATCGGCCATTGGGGGTGTAGGGTCGTTGCCCAGTTCCAAAAAGGGTGAACATGTCATTTTGGATTTCGATGATTTGCTGCCGGAAATTGGCGAGTTTGGCTTATATCAGAGACTGATGTTCGTTTTCATGATACCATTTTGCTTTATTGCTGCCTATGTGTATCTAAGCCAGATCTTCATGACCCTTTCGCCAGAGAATTACTACTGTCGTGTGTCCAAGCTGACGTCTATTGGCAGTGAGAAGTTGCGCAAAATGCTGTCCATACCCAAGAACCCAGATGGAACCTACAGTAGCTGTCGCATGTATGATCGCAATTATACGGCCGTTGGCTTGGCCAAAGATCCGGCCGAATATATAAATACCTCACTGCCGACCGTGACATGTCGTGAGGGTTATGTGTTCAACGAGAATCACAATTTTCGTTCGGCTAATATGGATTTTGGCTGGGTCTGTGACGATGATATCTATGCGACGTATGCCCAGATGATATTCTTTGCCGGCTCCATTGTGGGTTGTCTGTTCTATGGACATTACGCTGATCATTGCGGACGCGTAGCGGCTTTGGTCAGCAGCAGCGCCTTGGCCTTGTTCGGCAGTGTATCCACCGCATTCTGCACGAACTTTTGGGGCTTTGCATTCACGCGCTTCATTGTGGGCGCGTCCTACGATACAAGCTTTACCATGATCTATATATTGGGTAATCGAATGGATTCGCGTTGTACTTATTGATTTGATTTCGTTATTATTCCGTTTAACAGTGCTGGAGTATGTGGGGCCGTCGTATCGCACATTTGTGGCCAACATGTCTTTGGCCATTTTCTATTCTCCCTTTACCGTAGTGATACCCTGGCTGGCCTTATCTATTGGCGACTGGCGCAGTTTTGCTTGGATGGCCGCTTTGCCTATTGCCTTGGGCCTCTTCTCCTACTGCATATTGCCTGAGTCGGCACGGTGGCTGGTGTCCGTGGGCAGAATAGACGATGCTATTGAGATATTGCAGCGTATTACGAAATTCAACCACCGTACGGTCTCCAAACAGAAGTGGGAGAACTTTCGGTTAAGCTGCGAGAAGTTCTACCGCGAGGAGTTCGAGGGCCGCACCTTTACCGTGTGCTCCATATTTAGGCGCGGTCGCTTGGCCCGTTACATGATACTGATGATCTTTATTTGGATGAGCATATCCCTGGTGTACGATGGACATGTGCGTGCCGCCAGTGTGCTGGACAAGGAGAAGGTTTTCATTGTATTTAGCATAGCCTGCGCCACGGAGCTCCCGGGTGATCTGCTGGTCATACTCATACTGGATCGCTTCGGGCGTCGCTGGTGCGCCTTTACGTTTACCACGTTGAGTGGCATCTTTAGCTTAATAGCAGCCAATATCCCTAGTCCTGTTTGCATACTAGCCGCAGCGCTGGCTGGACGCTTCTTTGCGAATATCTCTTATAACATTGGCCTGCTGTGGGCAGCCGAGGTGCTGCCGACAGTGGTGCGTGCCCAGGGCATGTCTTTTATACACACCATGGGGTTTGTGGCAATGATGCTGTCGCCACCCATCATCTATTTGTCCCACTTGTCCATCTCACTGATGCTGAATACGCTGGGCATATTGGGCATACTGGGTGGTGTCGTGGCCCTGTTTCTCCCGGAGACCTTGTATCAGGAGCTGCCACAAACGCTTAGCGATGGCAATCATTTCGGTGAGGATCAGAAGATATGGAATTCTCCCTGCTGTGGGCCAGGTGCAAGTAAACCGCGACAACGCAATGAGTTAAGTCACGAGGGATCCAGTCTACGAACCATCTCAAAGAGCGAGTACCGTTCCGGCAAGATGTTACGCCGCGCCATTATCCATAGTCGTGGTAGCGTGTCGGGGTTTGTCAGTGATGATTCGGAGGTGCTGGAAAGAATTGAGAAGTCCTACAGGTTTGGCAATTGAAAACGTGTGTTTTAATAAATTTTGATATAAATGGGGTACAAAATAAAACAGTTGCAATTTCATTGCTAAAATATATGCCTACTATTGTACTAAATATTACCATACATTATAATTATTTTTATGTATGCCTATCACTCCATAACAATTGCATTCGTTATGCCCCTAACTGATTGAACTATTACAAACTATTTCTGTATACGCTGCAGTTAGTTAGTTAGCTCACATTAAAGCGAAAACATCGATCCATGATACTTGATAAAATTTTATTTATTATTTTTATTTTGAGCTTTGGCTGTTTATTTGGCTTGTATAATTGGAGGTGGTCAAAAAAATATCAAAATGATCGAAATCACTTTAATAAAATGTTGTATAAGTTAATGATACCACGCTGGGTAGGCAGTAAGGGCCATAGGACAGTATCGGATTTTATTTACGAAGAATTGCAGGATTTAAACTTTTTTATGGTGCGCAATAAGTTTAACGAGACTTTCGAATTTACCAATATTGTTGCAATTGCGAATGTCGATGCGAGTATGTTTCTAATGCTCACCTGTCACTACGACTCGAAATTCTTAAAAGATTCGCCGAATTATGTGGGTGCTGTTGATGGAGCTGTTTCCTGTGCAATTCTATTGAATATGGCCAAGACTTTGAAGAATTATTTGTCAGAGGAGCTGCCGCATCGCAAGGATATTGGATTGTTGGTAAGTAGTTATAAATCCTATAAAAAACAGGTAACCATTGTGTATATCCAAATAGCTGGTATTCTTTGATGGCCATGAGTCTTCTGAAGTCGTCGATAAACCCATAAAATCGTTAACTGGTTCTCGATATTTTGCCGAAGTAAGGCTTATACCTCTACAGAGCATTGTAAGGTTTTTCAATTTGTATATGTCGATGTGAATATCATATTGTAGTGAATATATAGGAGCTGGTTGTTACACTTAACTTGATCGGAGCACCGGATCAAATCTATATGAGTCACTATAACAATACGTTTATGGTACACCAGCAATTGGCAGATCTTGAGCAAGAACTAAGCAGGAGCAGAAAATTAAAGAAACGCCATCAGCTCTTCCATAAGCTTAAAGATCACAACTCCGACATAGAAGATGATCACTATTCTTTTTTGTACAGCGGTTCGTATTAATCAACTGTGATTGTGTATTCCTATATAAAAAGTTATCTTTTATTAATAGGTCTACCAGTTTTGCACATAATTCCGCATACGTATCCAACGGTGTGGCATTCAGCAGCCGATAATCTATCAAATCTCCATTGGTCAACCGTTTGGAACATGAATGTTATAATAACTCGATTTGTACACCATTATTTGAGCAATCACACTGACGATAAAGATAAATATAAGCAGAAATTGAGCCATTCCAATGGCATCTAGCATATTTTTATTACAAACTTTCATTTCGAAAAATAACGATGCGTGACAGAAGTCTTGCTGGGGAAACTGACAGACCCATAACATATTCCGAAAAGCTCAAATGCGAATGAGCTTTTAAGCATGTACTGACGCCCGTTACGCTCAATTGTGCGCGCGTTTGTAAGCTTTGTTCAAATTGAATGCGGTTGCAAAGGTGGAAAGCTTTTGTGTATGTGTACAAGACACAAATACATCTGCATTATGTATAAGTTGTATGTCGATAAGAGCTATACACACATACAACACATACATAATATACAGCTGTATTGCATTGATCGTTAACAAAAACAGCAACATCAACAGCAGCAGCAACACTTGGAACGTGTTAGAGCAGAGATGTTGAGCAGTGTTGGTATTATTACTGTATGACAGTAAGCAGTCACACATCGCTGTGCTCAGACGGATATTGGTAACATGGTGTCGCTGTCGTTGTTGCTCTCGGTTGCCCTCTGTCTGCTATTGTTTGGTTACACGAAGGCAGACAACACCAATGTAAACTACAAATTCCTCAAAGAAATCCCAGCTCATTTCTGACTCATACAACTTTTCCTTTTCCACTTAATATTTGTATTTGTTTTGCCACAGTCTCAGGCCACACAATTGACAGATGATGAGAGGCATTTCAATCAGAGTCTAGAGGCAATTCTGGTGCCACGCGTCGTTGGCAGCCGTGGGCATGAGCAGGTGCGCAATTACCTGGTTAATTCGCTTAGTGGCCTTGGCTTTCATGTGGAAAACGATGAGTTTAAACAGCGCGTGCCCATTTTTGGCGAGCTGACGTTCACCAATGTCATTGGGTATATTAATCCGGAGGCGCAAAACTTTTTGGCACTCGCCTGCCACTACGACAGCAAGTATTTTGCCGATGATCCGGGCTTTGTGGGTGCCACGGATTCGGCTGTGCCGTGTGCCATACTGTTGAACACGGCCAAGACTCTGAATAGCTACCTACGACAGCAGTTTCTCAATCGCAACGATCTCGGCTTAATGGTATGTTCAATTTTTGTTTAATAACTGCATAGTTGAGCTTAGTTTTTGCATTTGATCTGCAGTTGATCTTCTTTGATGGCGAGGAGGCCTTCAGAGACTGGACGCAGAGCGACTCGGTTTACGGTTCGCGTCATTTGGCCAGCAAACTTGCGAGCAGGCGCAGTACAGCATCTGGTGTAGGTCAAGCACCCCGTCACATCGATCGCATTGTATGTACATATTTTAGAATGTTTAAATATGATATATATATAATGTTTGTATGTCTACAGGAAGTACTGGTACTGGTTGATTTGATTGGTGCGCGCAATCCGAAATTTTCCAGCTTTTATGAGAACACTCATGGCTTGCATTCCAGTTTGGTACAGATAGAGGAGTCGCTACGAAACGCTGGCCAGTTGGAGGGCAACAATAAAATGTTCTTGAATCGACCTGCTGGTGGATTGGTTGATGACGATCATCGCCCGTTCCTCGAGCAGAATGTGCCTGTGCTGCATTTAATTGCAACTCCTTTTCCTGATACTTGGCACACGCCCAGGGACAATGCAGCCAACCTGCATTGGCCTTCCATACGGAACTTTAATCGAGTCTTTCGCAAGTTTGTCTACGAATACTTAAGGCGTCATACCGCACCTGTTGATCTACGATTCCATGGTTACAAAGTTTAATGTATGGTGTTCATATATCTTAGTTATTATTATAATTATTTTATAAAATTTTGTTGTAATAAATTGTAAAAGTGTTCTCTAAGTCCAATTACACTAGCGGCGTTTGCGGCCCGCTTGACCCTTTTTGCCAGGTGCACGTTGACCCTGATGACCCTTAGGTTTCTTGCCCACCGCTTTGCGACTGCCTTTGCCCTTTTTGCCGCCCTTTTTAGCAGGCCTGTTGGCAGCCTCAGCCTCGCGTCTGGAAACAGAGTGCATATAAATATATAATTCTATAATATTCACAAGGATCAATGTTTGACTTACTCTAATCTTTCGTCATGCTTCTGCAATGATATTGCCTTTTCCACATCAATTTTGGGCTTTTTGTTAAGAACACTTTTAATGAGATCCAGGTTGGCCTCTCGCTCCGGCTGAGCTGTAATGTGCGACGCCTTGCGCTTGCCACCTGGTATCAGTTCTTTAACACCCAGGCCACGTGCCTCTTTCTCTTTTGGAAGTTTGCTTTGGAATTTACCCACAGACGCAGTTGATGCTTTTGCAACAGTAACGGCAGTCAATAGTTGATTGGATGAAGCGGCTTCAGGCCCCAAATAACCACTCCTTGGCATATCAATTTTCTTGGCACGCACAATATTCTTCATTCGCTGTATCTCGTTTTTAGCTACCTTTTCGTTTCGCAGATCCATCTTCTTTTGGAACATGTCCGTGTTGGGATCAGCATTCTGTGGTACCTCAAGCACCCAATCCTTATCTTTTTCTGCCTCAGCACGTTTGAATCCGTACGTCGGCACCCATTTCTGTAATTGTTTAGCAACCAATTAAGAATTTAATTTTGTCTATTTGTATGTATGTACTCACATCCAGAACATCATCATACGTTTTCTTGTCCTTCTTCTTCTTTGTAATGCCCTTTTCCTTGGCAAACTGTTCCCACTTCGTCAAGGGGCGTGGACCAGGTGGTTTACGTAGACGCGGTAATACTGTCGTGGGCTCCGGCAGCTTGGCTACAATGCTTTCGTCCACACGTTCCGTGGGCAACTCCCAGATAGCATTTAAAAGCAGTTGTGTATTGTCACGTGTTAGTGCGGTAAGATAATTCTCTTTGCTTTCGCTGTATAAAGACATTTTATTTAAATTAATTCATAAAATGCTTGAAATATTTTCTACTTACGCTAACAGCCGGTCTTCCAAGTCATTGGGATCTGTAATTAGAAGAGTGCCTACATCTAGCCGGCATTCCAAATGTTTTTCAACTGTAATTGGCTTATATTTGTCCAATTCCTTCTGATGCTTTTTTAAAACAGCTTTAACAATATCCATTCTTGGTAAAATAAACAGTTGTCGAATTCTATGCGTATTTATACACGTGCTGTTGTCCCGCTGATTGTTATCGATAATATTTGGTGTTGGTATTTACACTAGCGTAGCCCTGGCCGATGGTCAATTTGCAAGCAGGGTTGCATGTGCGCGGTAAATTTAAAAATTTCAAATGCAGTTTTACGTATGTTCATTTTCCGATTGCTTGCATGAACCTAAGCGTTGTTGTCCCCATACTTGTATCGCTTTGTCAAGTGTTTCGGGTAAATCTACTTTCATTGTTTCGGGCAGAAACAAAACCATTACTGATTCAAGAATACACAATCCGCCAAGAATATACATTGGCAAGCTGTAGAATATATCACTACTTAGCACAATAAAAGGTGATAAAAGTCTTCCAACAGCCTTCATAACATGTATTAAAGCTAGACCTTGGCCCCGGATAACAGTCGGTAATATTTCAGCGGACCATTGACTGTTAAGATTTTCCCCAAGCGCAGCAAAGAAGCGACCCACACAAGCAACAAATATTACAATTTCTGTATCTCCGACGCCAGCTGCTGCAAAACTTCCAATCGCACAACCCAGACAAGCTATAATACTCAACCATTTGCGACCTATGCGATCCATCAATAAGACATACAATATACAAGCCGGCAACTCACACAAATAAGCTGCAGAGAATTTGGTAAATGTGTAATATTTATGGAGCGTAACTGCTCGAATGTGTGCATCGTATACCATTGACGTGATCATACAGCATATTATTAAAATTACGGATATCCTGCCAAACGTTGCATTTTTAAACATATCTAGGATAGTAAAATCCTTTTTCGCTCGAGCTTCTGTATACTTTAATTTGCAGCAGTTTTTAAATGAAATCAATACATCATCAGGTATAGGTCTCCTATTTATTTTGGAAATTTTCTTTATGTTACGCATAGCCTTGCCTATTTTACCTACACTTATGAGCCACCTAGTTCAAAAGTCATTATTATCAACAGCAAATTTTATAATATTGAAGTCATGCCATAACTTACCGACTAGATTCGGTCAAGACAAAGTACATAATTATTGTTAAGAAGACAGGTACCATTGAGGTCGTCGATAACGTACGCCAATCTGCGCAAAAATATCCAACCCAGGGATATATAGCAGAACCGCATGAAAAGTAAATAACGCCGAGTATTGTAACGTATCTTCTATATTGTGGACCTATATATTCCAAAGCTGATAGTGAAAAATAATCATAAATTTATATATCTTAACATTGTAAGTACAACTCACTTAATATGTAAATTGGGAAACAGCAGTAATCGTCTGCCAAACCGACTATAAATCGAGATATTGTGAACAATAAAAAAGAATTACAAAATGAGCAGAGCCAGCCACCCATGATTGCAACAGTATTGCTTATCATAGCGGCCGGTATTCGGCCGCAGTGATCCGATACAAAACCAAGCCATAGGCAACCTACAATTTTTCCTACAAAGTACGCGGTAGTTGTAAAAGTACCAAGTCGGCTATCGTCACACACCCAATTAAGTGTTGATGCCAAGGTCTCATAGGGTATCTCAGTGGTATCATAGATCCAATCGTCACATGTTTTTTGCGGCCAGGTTGAATTTGCCTTAGTTATATTATTATTTAACATATGCCTATAATTGACATCATACATTTTACATTTTTCAAATGTGTTGCCTTTCTTTGGTATGCCAAGATTCTTTTGTTCGGTTTTAGACAGATGCTGTAATTCTGGTATAAGGCAGTAGTAATCATCCGGTATAAGAATCAAAAAAATTTGTGAACAATATATAAATGCCCAGGAGAAGAAAAATGGTAACAAAATACCCAGAAGCTGCTTTTGATATATCCCAAAAGCACCTAAATGGATAGATAAGATATCATCAAAAGTCAAACAGTCATCCGGTATCATTACGTAAAATTTTGCAAAACTACAATGAAACTTAATAAAATTTAGTTTGTAACGCCTCCTTTAACGAAAGACGAAATTGTTTGAATGTTAAACAACAACTGTCGTTGGAAATGTATCGAATCAAGTTAGTTCCATTAAAAAACACAATCGATAACCAACCAATCTAAATCAATTTAAAAAAAATATCCAATTTTTATTATTTACATTTGGAAGGACATAAGGGCTGTTGGCTCCAAAGTTGGTTGGCTTCATCAAGCGTTTGTGGCAAAACGGTTTTCAAAGTTTCGGGTAGAAATATAACCAATATGGCCTGAATTCCGCACAGAATGGCTAAGATAATCATAGGCAAACCATGAACTTCGTTTTGTTCGTTCACAATAAATGGGGACAATAAACTTGCTGCAGCACCCATAACGTTTATCACAGCGAGACCTTGGCCTCTCAATACTGTTGGCAATATTTCGGCCGCCCATTGGATACCAATAATATAGCCAAGTGTAACAAACAATCGACCTATAATGGCTGCAATCGCTACATGCAATTTGTTTTTTAACACACCAGCCGCTAAGCTGCCGATTGCACTTCCTATTGTTGCTGTTAAGGTTAACGGTTTGCGACCTATGCGATCCAATAAAAAGAATGACATTAGTCCAGCAGGTAGCTCAAATAAATTGGAAACAGAAAAAGTTATGTATATATCGGGCCCAATGACGACAATGGCCCGAACATGTGCATCGTATACCAAAGTGGTGATCATCCAGCTAATGATCAATATTACGCTAATCCTACACATTGTCCAAGTCCTAAACAAATCCAGAATAGACTGTCTGACTTTTGAATCAATGTGTTCTTGATGGTTCAATATGCAACATCTTCTAAACGATGCCATTACATCAACGGGAATAGTCTTACGATTCATCTTCGCGACTAATTCAATTTTTTGTATAGCTTTATCTATTTTGCCTACGCTTATTAGCCACCTGAAAGAAAATACATTAGAGAATGACAATTAAATATCATTTATTATTTAATTCTTAACAAACCTGGCCGATTCATGCAACAGGAAGTACATTAACAGACATACGATTGTGGGTGCTGTTGCGGCTAGTGATAACCATCGCCATGTTTTGCACCATAATGCTAACCAAGGTAATGCGGCAGCTCCCAATATAAAATAGAGAACCACACTTATATTTGTAACATATTTACGATACTTGGGTCCTACATACTCAATGGCTAAGGGTTTCATAATATTAATATATAGTAGAATCGATGTGACCAGCATATGAAACTTACTTAGTATATAGATCGAAAAACAACAATAATCTTCCGAAAAACCCACTATAAACCTACTAATTGAAAACAGTACAAAGGTATCAGAAAAGTAACACATACAGCCACCGGCTAATGCGACTGAATTGCTAATCATAGCTGCAGGAATGCGGCCACAGTGATCTGTTAAAATGCCAAGGCATAGGCAACCCAATATTTTGCCAATGAAGTAGCTCACCACCGTATAGGGGCCTAGCTGACCATCATCACAGACCCAATTTTTTTCTGTTGCTATTGAATCATGTTGCAACTGATTCTTATCATAAACCCAGGCATCACATGGCTTTTCCGGCCAGCTCTTATTTGCAGTAGTCATATTATTTTTAAGTGCTATTGTATAATTAGTGTTATACATCAGACACCTATTGAAATCATCTTCCTTCTTTGGTATGCCTAGGCTTATTTGTTCAGTTTTCGGTAAGTGTTGTAGTTCGGGTATTCGGCACCAGTAATCGCTTGGAAGAGCGATTAGAAAAATTTGCGAAAGGTATATAAAAGACCAACTAAAAAAAAATGGAAATAAAATAATTAGTAGGAGCTTTTGATAAAACCCAAAATCGCCCAAGTATTCTGATAGCAGATCGTCAAAAGACAAGCAATCATCCTGTGCGATTTTTTTATTGTTCGCCATTAAAATCAATAACTGGCGAATGCGACTTTTCGGTTAAAGCTTCCACCTATATTATTTTATTTGTTCTTTTGAATTTTGTACAAAATTTATCGGTAGAAAATTGTTGACGTGCCCCTTAAACAAATAAGTATCAGTGTGTTGTGCCAAATAATCGGTTATCGACCAGCCGCCACCATTTGTCAGTGTTGGAAAAGTCTTGTTGTAGTAGTTTCAGTGATTCCAGTTCAGCTGTTTACTCGTTCATTGGCTTTTTTGGCGCCAAAAATTATAAATATTGTTGGCAGAAGGTTGTATCAATAATATAAATGATATATAATTGCCATGGATGAATTAGTGCAGTTGCGTAAACGTATTACTAACTCGTTTAAGCTATGTGGATTCTTAATACGCTCCGAGAACAGCACTTACCTTGCGGAACAGCTGCTCCCATTTGATGCTGCCGAGCGAGACAAATGGCTGACTGTCATAACAGAGAATCTGCAGGGACAGAAACTGGCCACTCCGCATGTGGAGCGAGAATCACTGGAGAAGGCTATCAATGAGTTGAACCGCGTCGGCCTGGATGAGGGAGAGACAATTTTCAGCCTAATCGATGCCTTTACTGTGCCCCGCTACTGCTACAATCAACGCATCAAAAAGTTCGAAAGGGACACCCAGCCTCGCTGCCTGCTAACACAGCCGCGCATGAAGGCGGGCTATATGCAGCAGCGTTACACAATGCTGCTGCAAAAGACAATGCGGCACGAGCTGTTTGCACCAGCGGTCATTCAAGATGGTGTGGCGAGTGCGGGTCAAACAAAGAAGTTTAAACTGCAGTTCGCGGAGAACTTGTTGGCGACATCGCACATGAAGGAGGCTGTTATCTTGGGTTTGCTCACACAGCTCAAAGAGGGCAAATTCTATGTGGAGGATACTACGGGCTGCGTGCAGCTGGATCTAAGCGGTGCACGCTTCCATGCTGGTTTCTTCTGTGAGGGCTGCTTTGTGCTAGCCGAGGGCAACTATGCGAATGGTGTGCTCAAGGGTAAAGTTACGAAAGAGTGCTCTTCCTTACGGATTTTAAATACATTTCATTTGCAGTCGATGGACTTGGATTTCCGCCAGCTGAACCTGCTAGCAGTAGCCGCGCTTTTTTTGGTACCGGCAACACTTGGGGTGGTGAATCCAGCAAACTGCTTAAGCAATCTTCCCGTTTGGCCGAACTGGAGCGTACGAACACAGAAACAACGCTTGTATTCCTCTCAGATGTGCGCTTGGATATGCCTGTGGTAATGGAAAAACTGCGACTGCTGTTTGTTGGCTATGATTCCTGTCCACCGCAAGCAATCGTTCTGATGGGACCGTTTACGACAAACATACGCAATCACCACGAACTACGCCAGCATTTGGATGCACTGGGGGCCCTTGCGGCTGGCTGTGAGCAGTTAAAAAAGCAAACGGATTTGATATTGGTCCCATCATCGGAGGATCCAACAGCACCCAACATTTTGCCACGTGCTCCGTTGCCCGAATGCTTGGCCGCTGGACTGCTGAAGGCATGGCCGCGAACACAGCTGGCAAGCAATCCATGTCGCCTGCAGTATTGCACGCAGCAGATCGTTGTCTGTCGCCTGGATCTGATGGCCAAATTCTGTCGCAACACTCTACACTTCCCGGAGGATACGGCGCACATAGAGCAGCATTTTACACGCACGCTCGTTTGCCAGGGACATCTGGTACCTATACACCCGATTGCCATGCCCGTCCACTGGGATTACGATCCGGCATTATGGCTCTACCCGCTGCCCGATCTCATTGTCATGGGCGACTCATGCCAGAGCTTCTCGAGCACTCAGCACGGCTGCACTGTGCTCAACACTGGCTCCTTTGTCAAGTCGAAGTTTGCCTTCAAGGTGTATATACCCGCAACGCGAACGATTGAGGATTCGGAGATACCGGGCGATATGGATACGAGTTAGCAAAGCTTAACTCATACATTTCATTTAGATTTAAGCATTTATCGTAAATATAACTTATATATATAAGTATATATACGTATTCGGCTAAGCGTTCAACATGTTGCGCTACCCTCCATATACTCCACGTCCTTCATGTGCGTGTGCTCCAGTTGATAAGCGCGCACACATTTGCTCAGTTGTGCCAGCTGAAGCCTCGCCTTGGTCGTCAGCCATCATATGCGGCACAGCATGTGTTCCACAATCTTTTTTTGAGGCTGCTGACGCGCCTCACAATCTGCTTTTTACTACTCGTCGACTACTGCTGCTGATGTCGTCGTTGGGGGTTGTCTATTATTTTTCATGACTTAAAGCCGATTTGGAAGAATATTGTTGCTCTGCTGGCGCCGTGGAAATTCAATTTCCCAGCCACACACACACACACAAGCACACAACATACATACGTATATATATATATATACACTCACATCTTCAATATTTGCCAGCTGAAATGGCAATTTTGCTAATGCGTTTGACCTGGGGACATCAATTGCCCTCGTTTTGTGACATTGCGACTCCTCGCTATCATTTTTCTCTCCTTCTCATTTTCCCTTTGCCGTAACGGCCAGTCCCAAAATCGTTTTTTAAGACATCATTAGCCAATGCCAATGGGCAGCAGTGGGACACGAGGGACTCGACTCGATTTGGAGCAGCGGCTCGTATTGATTTATGATTTATTGTCAAACACTTTTGATAGTGCCAAGTACAGTGTTTTGCTCCCTTTTGTGTGTGTGTATCTATCCTGGCCTTTAACATGTATCAATTTCCGAAATGTGTCCGGCGTGCAAATTCGATTGTAAGGGCGTGCTATGCAGGCAGTAGTGGGCGTGTCAACACAAATGTCCTGTGCCTTCATACTCATACTCTTGTTTTTCATACTCTGACCAGAGACAAAGAGATGGAGAGTGCTACAGTAGCTTCAATCTAGCATTTCCCCCCAAGCTCTAGCACAAAATACAAAAATTTGTTCAGACTGTGTAGACGAAGAGGGGGAAGGTGGAGTTTGCTGGGTTGTTGGCAACAATCTTGCTTCTGCTTCATTTAACTGGTACACTCGAAACTTTTAAAATTTAAATATTGTTTTCGGGCTGCTCTGAAATTGCCGAAGTGGAGCAATAACATAAAAAATATTTTTTATCTCTGCTGGTCATTATTTTTTATGGCGACCACAGTTGACACCATTTACATAGTTTTGCGGCCAACTCTCCGCATCCAGACCACCCTATTAAAGCAATGATGAATACCCGAAGCTGTTCCTGGCAACGCATCATCAATCAGTGTCACAGCTGCGCCTCAAGTGACCACAGGCTCAGTCCAATCAAGGATCAAAGCAATTGCCTGCTGCGTCCTCCGCCCACCTTCTAACTCTTTTTCACACATCCTGTTGCAATCACAATCACATATCCAAACAAGATGCGTTCAAGTGCATATCCTGTGGTTATTTGCCAATTCCACTCTCAATTCCTGAGATTTGTTAGCATATCCTTCACCACAGCCAAGTGGCCATATGTCAGCCAATGCGAATGTATCAGGTCAGACCAGACGCTTTTGTGCTTCTGACTTATGCCATGATTTTTGACATAATTCCGATTTTTTCTTTTTCTTGTTTTAGTTACAATCTTTGGAGCTTCCATAGTGAAAATGTCTTGGATATTGTTAGGAATATGCTCTAGAAATCGGCACTCACAGTTGCTTAGAAATGTTTATTTCATAAACAAAATTTTATATTAAGCAAACAAACCATAGTTGGTCAGTGAAATTGGTTGTATGATAAACATATTATATATTATACATAATATTTTAAATATATTATATTTAATAAATAATATTTAAAAAATCCCTTTCATGTTGTACACATTTGCAATATCATCAAATCACACCATCTGTTATTAAAATAAAATGTTTGAATGAATGAATATTCGTTAACAATCGAAAGGGTATTCATGCATTGAGCTATTCCCATTTATGTTCCAAATATATTTGATCATCGCATGTGGTCAAAGATTTCTGTTGTTCTTGTGGTTGTTGTCGGAGGCACTTTGAACCGGGTGCATCAGCTGGAAAATCAAAAGCTGCCTTTGGCTTTGTGTGCAGCTTCATTGTTTTGTTCATTGATATTGATATGGTTGCGGAAGCTTATTAAATTTTAATGCAATGCCAAGGCAAATGAGTCGCTCATAGAGTTCTCTGTTTTTTATATTCTCAAAGAGCATAACATTTTTGATGGGGTTATCATGGAATAGCCATAGAGTAGGGTCATATAGTACAATGTTGTCAGTTGTCAATTGTGAATCTCTCGAATAAAACGCAGCAAAATCCGCTCTGGGACTGTATAAAAGAATCATTTGGGGTCGTTTAAGGGCGGCAACAATGACTTCAGATGAGTTGTGGCATGGGATTGACTGCGGCACAGTGTCGAGTGGCGAGTGGCAAGTGACAGGAGGCAAATGTGCCAACTGACAAGTGGCAAGTGGCAAGTGGCAAGTACGTACGTGTGGCAACATTTACGCCTCAATTATCAGCCGCAGCACAAACAGTGGCCATATATAGACTCGATAATTTGCTGTCCATAAGCTGCATCCCATTCACAGCTCATACACATGCTCATCCTAATTCCCACACACATGCAGACCACCCAGAGAGAGTGGACAATCCTTGAGCTAAAATAAATCGCCCAGAATCTCAGCTAGATTGTAGTTGTTGTTACTCTTGTTCGGTGTGGCAGCGTCAAGGACACGTGCCGCCCATTAATTTACGCACTGGCTTTATCTGCGATTTGGATGCGCATTGCCAGTCCTGGTCCGTGCCTGCTCTCGCACGTCCTGGCACGTGTCGCATTTGGCAAATCAAATGTTTTTATTATTTAAAGCGACAAAGCTCGGTGGCATTTTATTGTCTTCGCCATGGCGATAACAAGTCAGCTGAGGCAGGACAAATTACAGTCAAGCCACATCCTGACCGCCATTGTCCTCAAAAATTGATAACGAATTGCACCTTGGGGACACCAGAGCTACGACTGGCTCTGGCCTCTGCTCTTGCCCTTTCCCTTGGTTGGTCTTAATGAAAATAAAGCGATAAATTTTAATTGATTTCACTTTAGCTGCTCCTTCTTGTTACTCTCTCTCACTCTCTGTCTTCCTTTCTTGATGCTATCGCCTTGAATAACCTACAGTTTCTTCTTTTTTGCTCCGACTTGGACAAGTTCGGCTCATTAGCTAAGGATAATGCATCAAGATAATACCTAAATCTTTGACATAATTGAATTTTTTTTAATGCATTTACTTGCTTCTGTCTCTGGGCTCATTAGTACAACAAGTTAATGTCATTCTGGAGCTGTGATTAGTTATGATTGAGCAGAGATATGAGAGGGGAAGTGGACTTTTATTTGTAATATTTCATTTCTGTTTAAAGAATTTTAAACAATACATCTTCAAAAGTATCAAAAGAATATTAACATATTACTTACAAAGTAAATCAAGTAGATCAACTCTCTTCAAAGATTCCTATTCCTATCCTCACTTTCTGTTCGCTTTCACATAACCCTTCTACTCTCATTATTCCCTTACAATATTTAAAATACATTCTTATATTTGGAAAATATATTTTTCTCTGTAGGTCCTACAATATATGAAATTAATTAGAATATTGTGCAAAGTTCTATAACTTCCCCAAGTTATAGAACATAATTGATTACCAAGTTGATTAGTATAATTAATTTTATAAAATATAATAATATTCTTAAATCAATCTTTGGTTCCTTTGCGTATACTTAAATTTTGACTTAAATACTTATAATTTATAAATCAGTTGATAATGAAAAGGCAGCAAACATTTCGAATTTAGGCAATTATTCATTTTTGCCACGTTATCTGCAAGTTTCTTGAGTTCTAAACTCTTTCGGTTCCATATTTCAAATTGATTGCTTTTAAATTAAAACAGAGCATAAATCACTTGATGCCTGGACGCACAGGTTCTCTTCTCCTCCACCCTCCTGCCGTCTCCCAATGATATCAACGTGTTAAAACAAAAGCTTCTCCAGCGTTGTCAGCACAATGCAGGCGACATAAGCCGATTTCAGATATCTCCAACTGGACCTGGCCCATCTCTCTATCTCTTCCTCTCTTTCACTGTTTCTGTCCCTGTCTATCCCTCTTGTGCTGTCACTATTCGACTCGGTCTGTACCCAAAAATGTAAAAATTATCATCAACGCACAAGTGGCTTGTACTTGTCACAGCCACACCCCCCGGCAGAGTTAATACACTGCCGCCCCTGTGACACAGAGGCCAACAAATATTTTCATTGTGTTTCAGCAGATTTTCAGCACAAAGTTTTCGTTTTTTGTGCAGGGGTTGGAAATTGTTTGTTTTTTCCATTTGGAGCGGGATGGGGTAGGTGGTTTAGCAGCAAACAGAGGCGAGAAGTTTTTGAAATGCGATTACCTGCGTTTGCCTATTTGTAGCTTGTTTTCAGGGTTTCAGTTTCGTTTAGGGTTTGGGTTTGGGTTTGTATTCGGGGGATTGGGATTGTTAGGGGGGTATTTTCAGAACTCTCGACTGCCCTTAGGCCTTGCATGCTAATCGACTTTTGATTGTGTGTGTGTGTGTAATCATAAATATGAATTTATGTGCGAGATTTTGATTGGGAGTGGAGGGTTGATTGAATTTCCGTTCGTTCGGCTGTGACTTCTGTGTGTGGTTTGCAGGTGACATATTCCTGTCTCGGGCTGACAAGTGTTAACGCCTGTTTTTGCTATTATTATTTATCTATCAACTGTCTCTCTCACTCTCTCAGCTCTGGCTAGGTCTAGTGTCGTCGCACTCGCTCATAATTGCTAAAAAACTTAAGCTGCGTGAAATCCCAAGTTTCAATTTAACGCGTTTCTGATTCGCACAGGATTTGTGGTCAGCGGTTGGACCTAATGTTACCCCCTTGCAAAGCACCATTCCACCTGGCCACCATTGCCTCTAACAAGTGTATAATTCCTGATGTTGCTGTTGCTGCTGCTGCTGCTTCTGTTGCTTTTGTTGTTGCTGTTCCTTGTTGTTGTTGCATATCTTATGTTGTTTTGATTAAATTTTTTAGCATCCGCTCACTTCTCACATTTGACACTAAGCAGCTGCGTTCAGCACATAGAGTATGCTCACTGCTGGCCGCTCTTCGAAATTCGAACTCGAATCCAATTTCGAACTGGAGCCGAGCATGCGCCTGGAAGTGTGATGGGCGTGACTCTGGCCAGCGCCAATGACAAAACCAAAATGGAGTCTACGCAGCCAGGCGGCTGTACAGTTCATAGGAGCTTAGGGCGGAGGGGGAGGTGGAGTGTTGGGTGGTTGAGCAGCTGCACATGATTGCACATATGTGCCGTTTGCGATTGTTGGCCAAGATTGGAGCAGGCGCTGCCAAAAAATGGCGCCTGGCGTCGACGTCGGCAGCGATGGCGGCGGTGCCACTGATGCTGACGTTGACGCCGACGTCGACGCTATCGCTATCGCTTGCAGGCAACATACGTATGTGCTCGGAACAACATGTGTGATGTGTGCCCCGCCGTATGGACGCCGCTACAAACGGACCCAAAGCAGTAGCAGCAGCAGTAGCAGTTGTGGCAGTGCCTACCATCTTGCTGGCACTTCACTCCTCTCCCCACTTCACTTCTCTCTCCACACGCTGTACAAGCAGCTGGCCTGGAGGCACCCATATGTAAGCTTCTACATACGATGCGGCGTAAATAAACAGACTGTCGTTGTATATGGCTCTGGTGTTAGTTTTTCTCCTTCTTATCCTTTACTGCTGCTCCTTCTTCTTCTACTTTGGTGTACTCCTTTTGCTCCTTTATTTTGGGCGTGTGTATTCCAAGCATTTGGCTTTTATTACGCGTGCTACTTATTACGGCCACTGGCCGGAAGTGACGCTCAAGTTAAACACGACTGCTGCTTCATCACAATTGATGACTCTCTGCCTATGGCCACTGGACTAAATAGTTTACGCCTTTGGACATTGCCCGCTCCATCTTTGTGCTATATTCCATTGTTGGCTGTGACTCTTAGGTTGATTTATGTTCTGTTGCCTGGTGATTGATGAGCAGCTTCACTTCTTCCATGTCCAACAGACCAGCACTCGATCAGTCCATCGTTACAGTTTTCCATGCTGCAGGCTGTTTGTCTTCCTACTTTCAGCATTTGCTAGAAACAAATAGATTATGGTTATGGATGTTATATATTCCTTGCTTTGATTTTTGTGATTACTGTGATTGTTTTTGTGATTAACATTGTTTCGCTTCGATGTCAAGATTTAGCTAATTGGAAATGTTAATTGAGAACAAACAAAACACAGATCAGCTGCAAAAATACTAGGTCTTAAGAATCGATAAAGTTATTCTAATGAGAAAAATCAGCGACTTTGTAATTTATCGATGCAGGGAATCGATATTTTTGAGCCTGTAAGCAAATGCAATTGCAGCAGCTGATCGATTCATTTTCTCTAACATTCGCCTTCGTTTAACATTTTGCTGTAAAATAACATTCTGTTAAAATCGATAAACGTATTTTTTTGAAATGTATTGCAAGTGCATTTATTTAATAATTTATATATTTTTATTTTTAACCTTTAATTTAAACAAAATACCATTTCAAGATGAATCGTAGGATAATTTATATCACTACTCATATATCAAACTCTTTATTTTTAGACCCTGTGTTTAAAAAACACAAAAGGGTCTATTAACTTTGTGCAAAGTCGATTTGTGTGTAACAGG
>JBANCZ010000452.1:0-36076 GCA_037040025.1 Sphaerogastrella javana
CCGGCTGCGCATCCCCTCCTGATCGAGAATATATATACTTTTCAGGGTCTGCCACGCCTCCTGCGCCTCTTATTTGAGCTTCTTTTTTGAACTTTTTTCTTTTCCGACGGTCCTCTAGTGGTATGCTGCATCAGATACGTAGATACATGTTGCCAGCACTTGGCAGCATGTTGCTCTCGCCTTTAGGGTGGACCGCCTTGAAATATAATTAATGGCGATTTTGGCGTTTTTGGCGGTTTTTCGGCGATTTTTTGGCGATTCTGGCGCCTCCGGACAGGCGGACACGGCTCGATCGACGCGGCTCGCTGATGGAGGAAATATATACTTTGTGGGGTCTGCCACGCTGCCTTCCTCCGGACCTCGGACGTGGTACTCGATTTTGGCGATTTCGTCGATTTTACTCGATTTTCTTCTAAATTAGGGACCTCCGGTCAGTCGGACATGGCCCGCCGACTCGGATCCTCTTCCTGATCGAGAATATATACACTTTGTGGGGTCTGCCACGACTCCGTCGGCTTCTTTATTGTTTACAGCGCTTAATGAGTGTTGTATGTATTCATTTGCAAGATTTGTTCAAGTCTTATCGGCAAAATGGAACTATATATACGCAATATGTAATCGATATCAGTGTAAGAATTTATATATAATAAAGTATACTATATGCTGGGGCATTTTATACCAGTATCATAAAAGATCACTCTTGTTCGTACACATATCGGAGCGAAGATAGTGTTCGCCTATCAATTGATATGCCAATCTAACTCATTTGTCAAGCTAAATACGAGTTGATTGTGAGAAATTAGTAGGAAATTTTCAATTACTAGCTAGATAGATTGATTCAATAACACACTCAACCGCTGCTATTCGATTCACAGCTAGTAGCGCCATTCAAAATCCTCAGCTAAATGTGTGCGGTACAGAAGCGTAGAGAGACTAGTCGACGCCAGCGCTGCTTGGCGTGGGGCCTGTTGCATTTGGTACTTGGCATGTTCTTGTTGCATGAGACGTTCGGGCAGAGCTTTCCGCTGGACGGTTTGCCCACAGTATGGCCAGATGAAGCACTCGACGACTGCCATGATGACTTTCTGCTGGCCAGTGCCAATGCATCGAATACCTTTGCCAGAAGTTACGAACTGTGTGAACAGACGGCGAATGAGACGCAGCTTGACTTGTCCATAGATGAGGAGATTGAAAGGGCACAAATCGAGCAGGGCCGCATAACTTTATGTGGCAATATGGAGCAGTGCAATTCACTTGAGCTAAATCTCGATTACTTTGAGTGTGTCCGGGATAATGTAAGTATTATTCGTGGAAATATTTTAGTTGGCAGCCACATCAAGAGCATTCTTATCAGCTGCAGATAAGCAATGAGCTTTTCAAATAGTTTACTACCGTAAACAATGAAAGGTAATTAGTTGAACTAGATTTACGCCTTCCTTAAATACCAAATTTATTTATGGTGTTATAATTCATAATCGTCTTTAGATTAAATACTTGAAACAGGAAGTGCAACATTTAGTTTCTACTAAATTTCGAATACGTAATCTAAAGCAATCTTAAAGCACAAATACAGAATACAAAGTCTAACAGCTTGACTAGAACATAACTTACGCTTTAAGTTCTTTCTCTACACTTAAACCCAACTAAGACGCCTAATTATCTTACAGGGCAGCCGCAATCTGGACTTGATCATGGAGATCAACCGCAACGCGACAAGTGCATACACCCGCCTTCGCCAGGATTACAATGAGATACAACAAACGTTTGCGTTGTGCACACTCGATGCACAAACGGAATATGTAAACAGCATGCGATATGCTCACGAAGAGCTACTTAAATGTCGCGTTGAAATCAAGGACTATCCTGACTATTAGAATTAAGCACACAATTCTCAGATATATAAGCTAAAGCAACCTCTTAGATTTTAGTAAAGCATATAGTGTACTTTAATCTGTTGTCTTATTAGTGGAGTCAGCAAAGTCATCGTAGTCAGCATAGTCAGTGGCTGCTATCTGTAGACATTTATCCAGTGCATCGAAAATACGTGCAGTGCCCAGCACGTAGAGCTCCTCTGTGCGATTTGTGCAAATGTATTGATTGACATCGATGCTACTCAGTTGCTGTGAGAGACTCAGAGCGCTCTCAGAGGCATTGAAGGATATGGCATACATCGTGGTCAACTGGTGCTTGGACTGCCAATAAGGAGGCATAAAGAGATTATGAACGTATTGAAATACAATCATACCAACACACTCAATATACACTGCGACTTACCAGCTTGGCAAAGCATTTGAAGAAATCCACGACATCTGATATGTTCAGACAGCTGGCAATGTATCTATTTATGCTCAGTGCTGCCTCTCGTATCACTTGCCGCATGCCACCCACTCGATTGAGCACCAACGCCTGCACAGTTGTGGCATTTTGCACACAGTTATCGTACTCATTGGACCAGGTGGCACCCACTTTCTCCAACTGCGGTAAGTAGCCTGAGAAGCAGTGTGTTGTATTACCAACTCCAGCCAGATCATGACTCTCCAGATACACCGACAAGCTGTTCAATCCACGCGTTGTCTCTGCTGCCAACTGCAATTTCCCTTAGATGAATCAAGAGCATTACATTATTCTCTCTGGGTGTAACATTTCAATTGGCACTTACCAGCATTTCTGTGCATAGCAAAATTATGAGGACGGCTCTCATGTCTGTTTTGTTGTACTGCAAACCTGTAACTGCTGAATCGTTTGGGCCCAACATTACGGCTTACAGCTAAATACGACATTGATATATGGTTTGTTTACCCAGACATTATTACCGATAGAGATATTTTTCGTTATCACAAGCGCTGCAAAGCCCAGTGCTACCAAAACTGTAATCAACCATGTTTCTGGTTTTTAATGTTATTGTTAGGGTTACCAGACGCCCGTTATTCGAAAAACAGCAAAAAAATGCTGCAAAAATGCCTTCCCTTGCTGATCAAGAATATACAGTCGACTCTCGATAATTCGAACCACTCAATGATTCAAAGCTAGCACGAGTTCCCTACAAAATCTCTTGATATATCGAACTTGTTCCTTAAATTTTTATCTTCTCGGTAATTAGAAGCAAAAATTTTAAAAAAACCTTGCTACAAGTTCACAAACACATCAGCTGAGTTATTGAGCAGACTGAGCAGTAGCAGTTTTTTGGAATAATTAATTATAACAAATTGTATTTAGTTGTATGTACATACCTCTTAACTTTTGTATGGAATAAAATTTTGTCTCTAAACTTTATAGAACACGAACAATTTGATAATTCAAACTCTCGATAATTCAAAGTGTTTTGAAGGTCCGAATTATCGAGAGTCGACTGTATATACTTTATGGGGTCTGCCACGCCTCCTTCTTCGACTTTGCACAGGGTATAAAAACTGCAATGAAAATGTTTGAATATTTTTATAATAATAATATTTTTTCAATTTTTTTACTATTTCAATCCATATGGCAACAAATTAAATTAAGGAATCGAAAGATGCGACCATCGGTAGTCATTTAATTAATCGGTCTGGTCACATTCTTGATTGCTGGTCTAATTAGGCTATCGAAGCAAACGTATCGAAGAGGCGTTGCCATACTTATTGGAATTGCAACAAAGAACGATAAACGGAGCAGCATACATTCGATCAAAACCCTATCGCTGCAATAAAAAATTCGATATAATGCATTTTAATTATTATTATAATGAAACAATGTAAATATTCCATCCAACATGTTTATTTACTTTAGAAAATTCCATTAATTAAGCTTTCATGCCACTTTTATTAATGTATTTGTTTAATTGAGGAATTTTAATACCAATTATTTGATTTATTTCTGAGCTAGCATAGAATGTTTGGTGAAAAAGTTCCCCCAAACATGGCATAGTTAAAAATATCCGTGTAAAGTCCCTCGCATGCATAGAAATTGTTAAATTCACAAACAAAATGTTTGTTAAATAAAATATGGCTAATTATTAAGTCGATTAATTAATATTTTCATATGTTATTGATGAGGGGTATAATTGGTATTCCCAATTAGAAAGGAGTCCTATGTGCAATTATATCTCAGAGTTGATACTTTAAATAAAATACATACATTGAAAATCTATAAATCGATTTAGTGCAGTTGCAGCGTAAGCTATTTTTAGATATGGCACGCAAAAGTATCGATAACATAACAAAGCAGCTGATCGATAAGCCAACATGGCCGCAGACATTTTGGCGCATATATTGGGGCTTAATATTTCATTAACAGGGATAAACCAAACGTGAGCGTGTGCCAAACAAGCTGAAACATGTATAAACGCGTTTATCAGTTTATTACTGTGTGCGTCTATTTTTAGACGCTGACCCTGGAATCCAATTGAAATGCACATGCAAAGCAATTTGGGGGTTTCGCCTGGAAAGCGTTGATTGTAGTTAATGCCACCTAATTGATTGCCAGGCGTACAGTAGTGCTGGTCGTACCTTTCGCCTGATGTGGCAGTCTAATTGCGGGGACGGATGTCGGTTGCTAGACGCACAATTCCCTCGAATCGCCATACATTTGACAACAAATTCACATGCGAATATGCATCAATCATTTCGATCGTGTCTGAATGTACGCTCTAGGTGTATATAAATCAGTAGCGCCAGCTGGAAGGCACGAACAGTATCTGACGACTAACCTACCCGACTAGAGCCCCAACATGAAAGTATTCTGCAGTGCATTGCTAATCCTGGCCAGCGTGGCCCTCAATGTTCAAGTAATGCAGGCAAAATTAAGTGAGAGTTACAATTTGAACAAAATGATTAAAATCTTATGTGTGTTGCAGGCTAAACCCAGCTCAGTGCAAACTCAACTGCAGGGAGCGCTGAATCAATATCTGGTGCATGCGAATAACCTCAATATGGACGTGAATGCGGATGTGACCTCCCAGTGTTTCTCCCTGTATCTGCCCATGTTGAACGAGGTGGCTGCCACCTTCTCCAGCTCGTATCAGGCTTGCATAACGACCGCTAACGCTGCCCTGGCCAATCTGACGGCCGAGGCACTTAAGGATCAGGCTGTCTATCAACAGGAAGTAAATGGCCTGTGCAGCGGCTTCACCAGCTGCGACAACAGCACCGGCAACGACACCACCAGCTTCTTCAACTGTTACGCCACCGCAGTACGTACAAATTTAAAATCCTCACTTGCAATCAGTTGTTAAGCTTCCAAACTACCGCTCAGGCCCAAGGCGACGTCTCTGTGATCTATGACATTGCCACCAATGCAGCCAGCACTGCCAACACCCTGGCTGAGGCCATCAAGGCCACTCAGGATACGGAATACCAGTGCACCAATACCACCGAAAGCAACTATGTGCGTGACACAGCTGCCACATACGATCTGCTCGACGCTTGCCTCAAGGACGGTCTGCCCACCACTTCTGCAGCGCCAGTCACTGGGACAACAACGGTTGCTCCTGTGGTCAGCACCACTGCTGCAGCCGTGGTCAACCAACCCACCACTGTGGCTGGTAATGTCCCTGCTACAGTTACCAGCGCTCCTGCTGTTGCCTCCACTGCCGCAGCCACTGTCTAGCTGAGCCCCAGTTAGGGCATATATATATCAAGTCCCGTCACACTTATATCAAAGTAATAAATGAGCATTTATTAAAAGTAAAGTAGTTTTAAAAAAATTCCAATTCCAATTCCATTCATAAAGGTCAATTGCTTTTCTCAAACTTAAAATTAAATAATGCCTTGTTAAATGTTAAAATTAATTGGCATATACACTTTTTATATATCTTTAATACTTAATAATATTGTAAATGAGCCTCGAGTGCCTTTTTATAGTAATGCCCACCCACAATCTGATCACTTACAATCGGAATGCAATAATTCCCAGGCATTAAGTTGTTAACAGTTATTCAAAATGAACGATATCGATTTGAAAATGTTATTACTATTATCTATCTACTATTATTATTTAATATTGTTGTAAATGCACACACACACACACACGGCAGCTATGATATGTTATTACCAGGGCGCTGACCTAGCTTAGACACAATGCCCCAGCTTAAACTTGTTAACAACTGTATTCGAATTCTAATCTTCTAATTGAAAAAACATGCGCCTTATCAGCGTGCGCTTAAATTCAAATTATCATAGGTAGTATCTATATATTATAAGGCACATAAGTACGTCATTTTATTTTCGTTGATTGTTATAAAAAAGTTTGCACCGGGCAGGCGGTGGGCTCAGTGTTGGTTCGTTTTGCAGCAGTTGAACATGGGATTTGCGTTGCGAGGAAACGTCTGGCTTTTGGCCGTGGTGTTGGCCATGGTCTTTGGCCTGTTTGTGTCCAGTGTGAAGGTAATAAAAATTGACTTATGGATTGACACTGAGAGAGAGAAAGAGCGACATGTTAAAATCTTGTTCGTGTTTAGGCTGGACCCATCGCTGTGAAGTGCAATGATGATGATGGTACACACACACAGACCTCAGCGGATGGTAGTCAGTCGCAGACACAAACTGGACCCGGATGCCAATACCAAACGTCAGAGGATGGGATGCAGAGTCAGAGCCAGAATCAAAATGGTGACGGCACTCAGAGCCAGACACAGTGCAGTGGCTCGGATTGTGCATCACTGCCGCCGCTCTTTACGTTCAAACCACTCGAGTGGAATACGATGAAGCCTCTCGAATGGAACACTTTCCCGCCCATGCAGCCCTGGAATAACTAAGTCAAGTGGTAAGTGCTGCAGTTTCTTTTTTTTTTGCCAGTTTGGCAATTGTTTCAACAAAACCCTCTAAATATTTGCATATTTTCAGATCTGCACTTGCTGTCGACCTTCCTCAGTTTATCCATGCAAGGAATTCAATGAAACAATCGCAACTATTTGAAATTTGCAACTAAATCAATTAAGTAGTAATTATTATCATAGGAACTTTTCATTTCAATTATTTACTGGCATTTACAGTCAATTCCCATGGCTCTCTGATTTTGCATAAGAAATAAATTGAAGCTTGATTTAACTTTCAAGTGTTTTTCAAGCTCTTTTGAAGCATTTTCAAGCTTTCTTGTGTTAATTCAAGCTCTTGAATAGTCAATAGTAAATTGTAAGTTGTGGTTTTTATAAGAACAAAAGCAATTTCATACTAGAAAATTTTTCCACAACAAATACTTGAAAATAGTTAATCTTAAGAACGTTTAATGGATCTTAAATTGGAATACAACAAATGCTAGTGAAAACTGTTGTTAAATTCAAATATTTGCAATACTTAATAGATGTTTTTTGAATTTTGAACAAATTATTTCGATTAGCTTTAATTTCGTCTTATGGAAAAATAATTTCTTCTACTTTTTGTGAAAAAAAACAGCACATTGTTTCAAAAGACTTTTGAAATTGTTCAAAAATTTGCATAGTTACGTTTTTCTACTTAATACAAGTGCTATCGCACTAAACTTATGTTATATTCTAAGTTTTGCACAGTGGGTAATACATTTTTTACTTCGCCTGTGCTGCACATAAAAGTTTTTAATGTGAACTGAACTTTTGGTTAAGCTCTACCAAAGCAGAAGCATGCGATTTTGGATTATGTTGCCGAATGTGGCAAGTGGCATGTGGAAAGTGGAAAGTCAGCGTGTGCAACTAATAGTACATAAGCGCCACAATAATCAAAGTCAGACATGGAGCGGCAGGAAACGGCAACGGCAACGAAAACAACACCGGAAGGAGTTGCAGGAGCATAAGCTGGAGCTGTAAAAGAGGAGACTGTCTCGGTAGCAGTCAAGTCTGGGCTGTCAGCTGGCGTTTAACTCATTTACTGATTAAAATCTTTGCCATTAAGCGTGCGCGCTCAAATCGGACTAAACTTTTTTAATGGCACTGACAATAGTTGCCTTAGTACCGTGTCTAGTAGTTCTAGTTCTGCTCCTGCACTTCTAGGTAGTCACAGGCCGCAGAAGGAAGCGCAAAAATTGGCGCCTGCAATGAACGACATGGTGCAGAATTCGGTCTGAAATTAAATTAAAACTGTCGAGCGAAAAAATATAAAAGAAAAAAAAAAAAATAACAGGAGAAGCGAAAATGCAGGAAAATGAGCGCAAGCAGGGAGGCAGAAGTTGAAACTGTGAAAATATTTGTGTGCGCGCACAGGAAAATGAAGGAGGCGCGGCCAGCGTTTCGCGCTGCGCCAGCTGTCAGTGCTGCCAGAGCGACGATGTCAATTAGTTTTTCAAACGGGGCACACGCCTCCCGATCCCCCCACGGATTTCCAACACTGCCCGGTTATTCACTTGACTATAGTCCTATGCCTAGCCCAGGATGGTGCAGTCGCTTGCTCTACCAGTTGTCCTTTGGCCCAAGTCAAGTTGGCTTTAAGTTAATTGCACAAGATTTCACTTTGCATGTCCTTCAGCCGCTGCACCCCCTGAACCGCTCGCCAATCCACCTCTTCATTTGACTCGGTATCTTCTGGTGCTTCTTCGCCCACTTGTTGTCGCCGTTTTTTAATCAAGTTAAAAGTTATTTTTAAATGAAGTGCGAACAATATGCAAGTGCAGCGCAAATATTGCATATCTACAGCTTCCACTTGCCTTACCAACCGTCACGCCCACTCGCCGCCCACTGCGGCTGCGTTTCATTAAAATGTATCTGCATATTATTCGCCGACTTATTCCAGTTTTTATTTGCGCCGCTGTTTTTCAGGGTGCGACCACAAAAGAACGAACTAATTAAAACCGCATTTCCCTGTGTCCAAGCACCGGCTTTCCATGGAAATCTTTGCCAGTTAAAGAAAATGAATTATAAAATGTTCATATATATAAATAAACCTATAAAGAAGCATGACTTTTTAATTGCCTCTGCATTAAATCAAGAGAGTGTTGCATCTCCCTCTCTTTCCTTTATCTCTGTCCCTGTCTATCTCTCCCACTCTGATAAACAGCATAACAATAAATAAGTATTTAAATAGCATTCCACGATATCATCACGAGACAGCATTTACATAGGATTATTTTTAAATTTCGTGTATAATACTTTGAAATCATCAGGTGATAAGATATCTACTCGAAACTTAGAGATAACCGGACGGTTTTGGTTGAACCCAAAGGCACAATACTCTACCCGTAAAACTGAAAGAATTATTTCAATAAAGTACTAATCATATCTACATTACATCTACATATTTATTAAAAATTAAAAAAATATATATAATATACAACCGATAACAGCACCTCTCAGTCGTAATCGACCCAACATATGTACTTCTAATCTAGTTATAAAGTAAATATGATTTTCTTCAAAAATAAATATGATTCCACCCTAAGTTTTGATTAGCATACAACGACAATCACATTCCATTTTGGAAGAACACCGTGTACAAATTTATATGAAAACAGAAATAATTATTTTAATTTTTCTATGGATCAGTTAAAGAGTATTACCTAGTCCAAATTGGTCCAACTAGAATTGGATTTTATGTAATATATTTATTTATTTTATTTCAAGAGTCGTGCCAGAAATACATATAAAGTATATTGTAGCTCCGATAGTTTCCGGAATCTACGGACAGACATATATATAATATACTTTATGGGACATACCACGCCTCCTACTGCCAAAGCCTATTTTACACATAACACATAATAATGTTAGACACTGTAAAGAACACTTTTTAATCGAAGTTAGTTGAGTTGATTGAAAATAATAGATCATCGAAAATAATTATTTGCTTTTTAATCGAAGTTGCTAGAGTTTAATAAAAATAATCGATTATCGAAAATAATTATTTGCTTTTTAATCGAAGTTGCTAGAGTTTAATGAAAATAATCGATTATCGAAAATAACTATTTGCTTCTTAATCGAAGTTGCTAGAGTTTAATAAAAAAAAAACGATTATCGAAAATAATTATTTGCTTTTTAATCGAAGTTGCTAGAGTTTAATGAAAATAATCGATTGTCGAAAATAATCATTTGCTTTTTAATCGAAGTTGCTAGAGTTAATGAAAATAATCGGTTATCGAAAATAATTCTTTTCTTGCGACTATTCGATGCATACGGCAACACAAGAGCTCGCGCTAATTGTCATTTTCGTTTATATTTCTTTTAAATAAATAATACGAAAATGGATTTTGCAATAAAAATCGAAAAATCGCCTTCCAATAACAATGATGATCAGAATACTCCATTGCGTGACGTAGGGAATCATTCGGCAGAGCCAACGGGCCCAGCCCTTTGCAACGTAGGCTGGCATAGCGATGATGGTGAACATACCAAGAACAATGCGGCGCTTCCAAGTGCACTTCCACTTCCCGATTTTGATGATCTTCCAATAATGAAGGAGAGCCCAAAGGACGACAATAAAACCACTCCATTGCGAATTGGAAGCATCGATGATTTGGAACAGATGGTAGATACTCCAACTCCACCGTCGGCAGATGTCTTGACCGTACCGAAAACGGAACACAATGATTTGCATTTCGATTCTCTGGATGTGCTGTCAGAGACGGGCTTGGATGGCGCTACCAATGCATATTCTAAACGAGATAATGTCGATGGAATGGACCTGGAAGGCGCAATAGAGGTGACTACTTTAAACGAGGTGCGAAGCCAAAGACTGCCCGAGTCCGAAATTGGATCCTCAAAACCGAAAAAGAAGAACTCAAAGGAAGAGAAACAAAAGTGCAAATGCCACTCTGGAGGAGTTTGTAGAAAGCGACAACGCAGCGGAAGCTATACAAATGAAAGTCCCAAATCATCGAGAAGTCAGGTAGAACAACATCCGCAGGAAACTGCTAATGTCGATGGCATTGAGCTTGACTATGTGCCAGTACGGTCGTGTGAGAGACCGCTGCGAGTCGTCAACATAAACGAACTAAAAGAAACTTTCGAAAATTCTGTAGTTGCTGCTCGGCCTCTTACAATACAGGAGAAGCGCAAACGGGCTGTAGCTAACGCCACTGAGTTTCTTAGGCTTCTACGTGCCGAATCTTCCAAAACACCTCAGAAAGAGTTCCTTGTTGTTGACACTATCATGAAGCTGCCAAAAAGCGATTCCTTAATGAGTTGCGCCACATTTGAAAACCCATCGCCGTTGTGCAACAATTTTAATGTGGATTATAAGTTTACTTCGACTACTTCGTCTGGTATAAACTTGGCTAAATGGGGCCTCAAGGCTATGCCCGCTGAGACAACCAAGTTGTTACGTCTGTCCGGCATCAGCGTAACTCGTTTAATGGAGCTACAAGAGAACTCCAAGATGAAACTTCGCCCAAAGGAGGGTATTGAAATCAGCGATATCACAAGTGATAACGATAAGTATTCTAACTGTATATTTAAAAGTGTTTCTACACAAACAGACGGGCGCATTGAACAACGCTCTCAAGATGTGGCCACTCAGTGTGCGTCCAATCAGGATATTTTCTGGTTGAACTCTCGGTTCAATGAATTAGCCCTACCACAGCAGAATCAGAACGTAATGCTAGCCTTGAAGGAACTCTGTAAAACAGCCCCAAGCCACCCATATTGGGCCGATAAGCTATATAGGGCACTACTTCCGGCATTGCAAATCAAACGAGATGAAGTCGAGCAACTTCCACACTAAATGCCATCCGCTATTTTCTATTTGGTTCATTGGATCAACTTTGAACCAATATTCTATTTAAAGTCATAAATAAACAACATTATAAACCAAAGATATAATTCAGATAACTATTGGATCAGCAATTTGGAGGGCACCCAATCATTCCAGCCCAGGGTCCCACAACTTCATAACCAACTTCAGCACCAACTTTTAAAATCGATTGAATCAATTGTAAAGCTTCCAAAATGTATTGTAAATTCGGTAAGTACAATATTTAACATTATCTTAGAGGAATAATAACTATAACAAAAATATTGCTAGTTTTTCGTTTAGATCCAAGATGCACAAACGTACATCAATAACATAGTTACAAAAGGATTCCTCGAATTGGATATAGTGGTACACAATGTGGAAGGAGTCATCAAACTAGGGTCTGTTTATATTTAATCCTTTGCAGATCAGATCTAGAATTAGAGTCGGTCTCAATCCAATCGGGTGTGCCTCTTATCTGATGCAGATGTATAATGTGAAAGGAAACTATAAATAAAGTGCGTTGATTAAAATGTATATTCTTTTAATGCAATAATAACTTAAAATATGCATTATATAAGATTATTTGTTAATATTTTGCCAGGGTATCGCAAGTCGACACAGAAAATGTTTTAACACGCCAAAAAATTTGTATATTATAAAGATGCGTGCTGGTTTCGCCTGTTGAATTCCATTTGTCATTAGTCAGTGGTTTTTTATTTAACAAATCATTTGCGTAGACAAGCATAACATTCACACTGACACACACACACACGCACACGCACACCACTACACACACATACTCTTATCTATACAGACACACACACGCTCACTCTTAGGACTTAGCAGTTCTTTTCACCTGCAGCTAAACCTTTGATTGATGATGTGAGCAATTGATAAGGCCACAGACCCAAGCACTGGCTGTTGCTTGTGGGTGTGAAGAAGGGAGCGGGCTGTGGTCGCTGGGTGGGTCAGTGGGGCCGCTAATTGACGCCAACGTGCGGAGCTGTTTAAAAATGTAAAGCATGCTTTAGTATCAGTTTTTTGTTGTATTTTTTTTTCTAGTACTTACTGCTGTTGCTGCTGTTAATTGTGCACTTGAAGCAAATTCACTTGTTTCTTTTTGTGTCGCTGGTTGACTAATTAGAGCGTCTAAAGTTAATTGCAATTTACGCCTCTCTGGGCTAGAAGGCTGAGGACAGACACTAGAGACTGGCTGTCACGTCTGGCAGCACCAGTAGTTTATAACTTCATTGGCAGCCAAATCTTTTGGTTACTAAAAATACTTACGCGCAGCAAAAGAATAAAAATATCATACGATTTGGTTGGAGGCTACGTGTTGGATTGAGATCCAAGAGTTACATTTGGTTGCTTTTTGAGTCAGCGTCTGCGTTTGTCAGTTGAAAATTTTCTAATTTTCTACTGCAGTGATTTGGCATTCAGTGTGGAAATGTGCAAAAGTGCGAGTCGATGTCACTGTAACTCCTTCTCCCTATTACTGTCTCTCTTCCTGCCTCAATCGTTGTCACCGTCTCCGATTCCAACTTCGACTCTTTCTGTGACTGTCGACTCGATCTCGTTTCACTGATTTATGCGCATCAATAAGTTGCCCGAGTGCGATACTTAAGCGAAATGTGCCGCAATGAGACGTGGACAAGCAGCAGCAGCGGTAGAGCAAGTCTCTGAGTGCGCAGAGCAGTCACAGTTAGACATGGTGCGTGCAAGAGAGAGAGAGAGATAGAGAGGAGTATCGCTGCAGGGATGCCATCAGTGAGTGGCAGCAAGCACGTTCGACTGCAGCAGCTGCTGCGACTGCTACTGCAACTGAGCAAAATAATGATTTGCATTTCGATGTGAGCTTGTGCGATTCCACTTTCCTAGCTGTGGTTTGGCGCTTCTGCGATTTTCGATCTGAAGTAGAAGAGATGCAAGATATATGGCCACAACTTGCTGCTTGCTGCTTGCTGCTTGCATAAAAAATGGCAAAACTTTGGCGCCGTCTGTGGCCGGCTGAAGTTTTCGTTTTTCTTTTTTGGTTTAAAGCTGTGCTAATGAGACGCCACAAAGCGACGACCATTGTTTAAGAAAATGTTAAAACTCGTTCGCCTGATGATACCCTCAAGAAATATGTATTATTTATATACTCTTATTAAAATATAATTTATATTTACCCTCTGCGATGTTTCTCTCCATTAAAGTCAGTTAAGCGATCGAACTTTACAGGTGTTAACCTAACTTAACATTTCTGTGAATGTCTTTTATCGATAACAATCGAATTGCTAAACGATAACTTTTATTATTGATATGCTTTTCATGGTTTTATGATTATAATATTGCAAATATTTCGCTTTTGCATTACTTATGCATGAAGCCTCCTTTTATTTCAGCTATGTCCATTCACAGTTTCTTTTACAGGGTATACGCAAAGACCAGGCGCTTCAAATAATTCATTTCTTCGCTTTTGTTTGTCGTCCACGTTTTGTGCCTCCAACCATTACAGCCGGTCTCGTTTTTCCTGTGTTTTCTTTCATTCTGTTTGGTTTTTGGCGCTTATTCTCCCTCTCTCCGCTTTCGGCTGCGCTTATCTTAATGGTTCAAAGGTTACGCACAGTCCTCGGGCCGGAGACATTTTTCGCGCGCTTCCGACACGGTGCCCGCTGTGCCAGCGGTCAGCAACAGTCACACTTTGCCTCGCATTCGCAGTGGCACTCACAGCACTTACACTCACACTCACACTCATACTCGCACTCTGCACTCACAGCTACAGCATCTGCTTTCAAAATGGCCGCACGCCCATTAAAATGGGCCAACTGTGCGCCACGGTGGGTCTCCAGCGCTCAGGCCTGGACACAGCGGGAGAGTAGCCAGAGCAGACGCTGAAGATGGTAAGAGTAGTTGACGCGACTGCAGGCTATTCCCGTGGAGATTAGTGGCGATATAAATAGGCTTATGAAACGCAGTCGATAAGGCGCAGAAATCTTTATTTGTTTTGGGGCGCAATTAAGCAAAAAGCAAAAGCAAAAGCGAATGAGAAAAGCTTTTGCAGCAAGTTTTTTGGAGCACTTGGGGTTTATTTTTGGCTGCAAGCATGAATGAGTGTGCGAGGAGCAAGCTCCAAGTGCTCTAACTCAATGCAATATATGAAATGTAAGCCGAAGTTGCATGCAACATGCAATTAAAATCGCACAGGCAACGCGCATTTAATTAATTTGAAAATTACGTTTCATATTAAGTGCTTAGTGTGGGGTTGTTGGGCGATGCTGAGCGGTGCGGCGGCGGGAAGAGCTGATGCGGTGGGAAGAGCTGATGCGGTGGGAAGAGCTGATGCGGCGGGTCGGGTAGGGTGCGGTGGGAAGAGCTGATGCGACGGGTGGGGCTGGTGCGTGTGCGGGTGGATGCTGCAGGCTGAGAACTCAACTCATTTGCTAAATCAAGCATGCACCACTTAAATTTTCATTAGACTGCTTTCTTTGACTATATGTGCCACGCCTCCTTGCCGCCTTCATCTATGGCTGCAGCGAGCTAAAGAGATAGAGATGAAGAAAGAGAGAAAGGGAGAGATAAAAAGCGTGAGACCACAAGCACTGCACTTTGTCTTAATGATGTTAAGTTGAATTTAAACTTACGTGATTTTTACGTGCAGCTAACGTAATTGCAATAACAGTAGACCAAAAACTATAGACATTATATATGTATGAATCTATACCGTTTGTATATATACATTTGATCTGCTAATCATTCAGGGAATTTGCAGCCAATAACCTGAACGAACAGAGGCAATATAAGTGAATGTCTGCACTGTAATATCAAAATAATATTTTAAAATTCACAACTGGGTAAATTATTATGTAGATCCAAGTAAATATTAGCAATAAGCAAAATGATTTAATCTGAACATAGTGATCGTAAGTGTGACCATATGCTGTTAACATTTTTTATGCCACGTTATGGCCAGCCAAAAGTAAGCAACTTTTCAAGCATTTACATTTTACAACATACTGGTCACACTTTATTTTAAACGCTCGAATTTGAAACTTTGTGAATGAGATAATAATTATTTCAATTGTATTTCTATGGACTTTTTCTTGCAGTGTACATCATGTTGCTCCTGCACCTCACACTCGATGTAGCACATGTGCTCACGTATTAGCCATAAATATTTGAGCCACATCGGGGAATAGTCGTAGCCATGGGGAGAGCAGAAGGCGTGGCATATTGGCGCTGCCAAAACGAAATCAAACCATAAATTTAACACGTTTCAACATGTGCAGCAGCCGTAGCAGAAGCAGCAGAAACAGCAGCTGAGTGCAGCGCACTGACTACGCTCCCTGGAAATCAGACCTCTCCTCTCTCCAGACATGCCCTTAAGCATGGCCCTATTGTAGATTACGTATACGCAGCGTATGGCTGTCGCTGGCATTTCACACCCGTATGATAGCTGCATACTGGTCCAACTAAACCTGCAGCTGAAGCAGACGCTGATGCTGATGCTGATGCTGATGCTGATGTTAATGCCAATGCTGTTGCAGCAGCTTGACTGCATGTCATATGCAGAAGCCACGTGCCAGCTGATGCCACTCGGTTGGCAATTGAGGCGGCATTTAATATAACGTAGCAGCAGCGATAGTACTGGTATGTGGCATGCAGCAGCGGCTTGTGGCAAGGCGCGGACATATAGCAGACGTGCGGGCGTCTGTTTGATATTTACTCGACAGCGGCAGCAGCAGCAGCAGCACGCATAGATGACGCCCAGCTTGACCGTATCATGGCGAGTATAGCCAGCATGTTGTGCGTTTGTGTGTTTGGCACTATGAGTTGCAAGTGGCAAGTGGCAAGTGGCAACTGGCAGGGGGTAACGTGGCTGTAACCGCAAGCGTTGGCAATTTTAGCGTTGTCAACGGCAAAGCTGTCAAGGAAACGCAGCCTAGATCTCGCTCAACTCCCTCAACTCACAAATCTCACTCCCAATCCCACTTCCATTTCCACTCCCACTCCATACTCCAGCAGGCTTTTCCTGTTGCTCGCGGCCATAAGAGCTCGCTGCACGTCTGAGTGGTTGGGTGAGTGTGCGTATGTGTCAGAGTGTGTGCGTCTAAGTGTGTGTATGTGCGTGTGTGTGTGTGTGTGCGTGTGTGTATAAAGCGCTTGTATTAAATAAACAGCAAAATCAGTATGGCGCAGTCCAAAAGGGGATTTCTGGCTTTATCGCATGCTTAAAAGCGGATTTCCCACGCCCACACACACAAACGCACACTCGCACACACACACAGTTAACCAACCTTATCGAATTGTACACATTATCGTTAGATTTTAGTGGGCCAAGGAAATTAATTTCTTGAGTAAACCTTGTTCAAGTGCTTAGAACAGCTGCCCTGACATGTAATTTCGTGTTTTTCGGGCGCACAGAGCGTGACACGCGAGAGGGGCGGGGGAGCAGGGGGTTACGCGGAGTGATAAAGCATGTGGCGCACATAATCATCAGGAGCAGGAGCAGACGAGCGGAAGATTGGCAGAGAGGGGCCTGGCGTAGTGACGTTGTTATCGACTATGGGCTGTCTTAAAAGAAAGTAAATACATGGGAGTAATTTGAAATTAAATTCACTTCCAGCTCATCCACGGCAGTCAAGCTATATATATATATATATATATATATTATATACTTATGTATATACATATATATATATTTATGTACATATGTACTATATATAACAAATGTGTATGGACAGATATTCGATGGCATCCATTGAGCACAAGCTCGTTAATATTGCAGAAATTTCATGTTGCACATAATTAAATTTTGCGTGCCGCGCTGCTAATGGAACATGCGGCAACAACAGAAGCAACAACAACAACAACAAAAGCAGCAACAACAGAAGCAACAACAATGATTCTGAGATTTGGGGCACAATATCTTGGGCTGTAAATCGTTGAAGTTGGCAAGAAGCCTCAAGCCAAGCAATTAGTTTTCATTGACAGCGTCAAATCTGTGCTGAAATTGCCAAGGATCTTTGTATGTTATATATAAACAAATATATATATGTATGTATATATATCGTCATAATATATGACTGTGTGACCGACATTAGGCAAATAATTTCACATTGAGAATCAGTGGATGTCAATAAAATGCCAAATCACATGACAACAAGCCGTTTACATGTTGTCCAACTCCAAGAGCAACAACGTTTACCACATGAACTTTATACTGTCGGATGGGGAGGGGCTCAGGGGGGTTATTGTCGTTGTCAGCTGCTTAGTTACTTTAACCAAATATTGCCATTATTATTATTATGGCCAATGGGGCCGAGTGTGTGTTCGTCGTTGTGGCTTAGAAGTTTTGCTTTTCGGCCGAAAATCAAAATAAATGACGACGATCAACAACAATTGTCATTTGTTATCCTATTATCCCGGCCATGAAATTGCCCGCTGTTTCATACATTAATGCAAACGCTTCTAATGGAAATCGACACTAGATCCCCTTACACCCCGCACTCTCCTCACTACTACATTTCAACGTCCCTCTTAACTTTCGTCAGTTTTCCACGAGTTTTCTTTTTCCAAGTAATAAAGCAATAAATGCTTTGTAGCAACTCGACCACAAAATCTACTATTAAATCGCTACATCGTGATATATGCGACCCACATAAATATTATATAAATTTATTTGCTCGGACTTGAGGCGCAAATTAAGTATTTTATATAGACTAAAAGCTGCAGTCGAGTGCACACGGCACTCAAATGAATATTAATAGTTCAATTACTTACTTAAACATTGACACATAATCTGAGGTCTGCAAACACTTTTTGATCTTTTTTCAAGGGAATTTTCAAGGACTTGCACATATTATTCTATATTTAAATTATGTCATGTCTAAGTATAATTTAAATCTACTTAAATACTAAATTTACTGCTTGCAACGTGTCTATTAACCGAGATTGACGAGTTCATAGGGACTGAATCGATACGTACACCTATATGCAGTCATCTTCGATAGCTGTAGGGATTTAGATGTACTGAGGTTACCTTGATTCCAGCTTTGCTATTTTTCAATTACCACCGATAATGGACTGGACTAGGGAATAGAGAATAGTAGATGATTATGCTATGTTGGCCAGGTGCAAATATGTGCTCATATCGTGAGCATAAAAGCAAATGCAGCTCATTAAACAAACAAATGCTAAATGCAAATATGCCAGCGGATATGCATTCAGTTTTGCCGGATAACAGGGCACGAGGACACGAGGACATCGACAAAAGGATACAAGGATACAAGGATACAGCAAATGTGCTTGGATGAATAATAAAAACTGGAATTGTTGTAGCGTATTATAATATCATAGTAGAGAGCGTTATGGAGTGCGGTAATTGTGATGTTGGCATTTCTAGTCAATATCTAGTCAATGTCCTGTTGCCACATTCGATTGTGGGCTTTGAGTGTATCGTATGAATACTTGAAGCAACTTAAAGAGGCATGCAAGAGGCACTTGCATATGATGATTTCGAATATGTGAATTGATTGATTATGTGCAAATATTACCATTGGGTATTGGTCAAATTCCAGTTTCACTTTGACTGCGTTTGGGTCAAGTTGAGTCCAGTTGAGTTGAGTTGAGATGAGTTGAGTTTGTTGAAGTTGAAGTGTGCTTGAGCTGAGACGTTTAATGAACCCATCTGCATCTTGATTTATTTGGTCTAGACTGCCTTTGGCCACGTTAACGCTCAACAATTTATTTATAATTTCTCTTTTTCGTTGCCTTTGTTCTTAGCTTTGATTCTGTTAGCCCCCAATCTTGTGAATAAATGCACATCTAAATATTATATGCACACACACACACACACACAGGCAGTTTTATGAGTTACACAACAGATTACTTAGATAAACAATAAATGCAAATAAATTACAGTGTTTTTTATGGTCATTTGAGTTCAACATTAATAATGAATTTGCTGAGTTTATGTTTGCTTATGCATAGCCAATTAAACTGTTCTGTTTGTTATGCTTATTAATAAAATATTAGTTGAGTTCATTTGAAGATAAATTTGTTGATTAAAGCTGCATAAATTATATAAATAAATGCTTTCAAATTTTAACGCACCATGATTAACAGCCCTGTTACAGTTCAATGAACAACAGATCTGTTAAAGCAAATTGCAACACTGTTAATCCCGACGCTTTTCTCTCTTATTTCACTGATCTTCTAGACTGGTCACACTGACAAGATATGACGTCAAGCCGAGAACTTTATTAAGTATTTCATTCAATATCACTCAATTTTAAAGACATCTACTTGTAGAACACGCCTCGCTGTCACATTTCATAAAGTCAGAGTTCATTCGCACGGCTGTGCTTGACCCACAATAGCCGTTGTAGTGTGTGTGTGTGTGTGTGTGTTGTATGTGCTTCAAGTTCACTTTGTTTCGACTGGATTCAAAATGCGCAGATTAGTGGCAAATTTGTCAACGCAGCCAAGAGCGAACGGCCAAGAGGAACAAACTGAATGGGACAGCTAGATGTGTGGACGGACGGATGTACAGCATGCTTCACTGAATGGTCACCATATGGCACTAAGCGCCACAATATGGACATAGTCAACACTGAGAAATGAGGTCAACTATGTGTGTCCTAGGACGCTGAATGCAGCTACAGCTACAGCTTGAACTAGAGCTTCATCTCCATCTCCAGTTGCTGTTGAAGTAGGCACTGACACACGCCAAGGCATGGACTCAACTTTTGTTGGCCATTGCCAAAGTATTTTAATTGGATTTGCACTACAAAAAAAAAAAGAAGAAAAAAAACCAAGCAGAGAAAAAAGTTGCTACAATATGCCGCAAAAAGTCTGCGGCCAGAGGCTCAAAATTTAACACAAACATTTATAATAAACTAGCTGCTAATTTACTTGAACTGTGTGTGCCTAAACATAAAATTGAAAAACCAAAAACATAGCAAGGACAAGCACACTCACACTCACACACACACACGCACACACACACACACACACACACCCAAACACCTGCAGTTATTTAGGACTGGCAAGGCACTCTACTCCCTACTCCTGCTTGACTTGGGCTCAAATCAGAGCTCAGCATCAGCAGTGGCAATGGGGCGTAACGGCAAGTGGTGGCGGTACAGTGGGGCAGCAATGTGGCACAGTGGACAGCCCATTTTATGAGGGCAACAACAACAGTTGCTGGAACTTGTCTCGGCTGTCTGGATGTCTGGCTGACTGTGGTGCTAACCTTTGTCAATTTATGTGTTTCATTATTAAACTTTGCCACCTGACGCACATTTAGCAAACAAGCAGAAGAAGTAGAAGAAGAAGAACAACAACAACAACACCACAACATGGATGGTTATCCATACAGTGAGTGCGAAAAATAATTGGCCAAGTGTTAGGCCGTTGCGTACTTTACAAATAACGTAACATAGCGGAAAAATCAATTGAATTGTAGATGCCGGCCGGCTGGGTTAAACAGAAGCGCAAACACAGGAAGAAGCTGCTCCGCCTTCTCCTCCTCAGTCCCTGCTCCTTCGTCTCTCATCCCTGGTTGGCCCTCAAGTAAATAAAAACATCGTAAAGTCGAAAGGACTCACAAAGTCGGACTCAGGACTGGAGGATTTGACTCAAATATGTTGTTGCTGCTCCTACTCGATGGCTCTCACTTACATTCGCTGTGTGTGTGTTTGTGTGTGTGTGTGTGTGTGTGTATGTAGCCTTTTACACACACGATTGAATGCGGAATTTATGCGGCGTAATTTATGAAAACAAAAACCGGAAGCAATATTTTTGTTTGCTCACTGAGCCAGTCCGTGTGTGCGAGTGTTGCCTGTGTGTGTGTGTTTGTCTATTGAGTGGCCAAAGGCAGTACGCTCTGCTAGACCATTACATACATACACAGACACATTCACACACACACACACTCTCTCACACACAATGACAGCTACTGCTGGTCGTTGTTATAGTTATTTATGCGTTGGGAGCAGTGCAACGTCATCGTCGCCTTTGTGACTGCTCCAACCATTGCCTGGGCTTGCTGCTGGCTGATAAACAATAGGGAGAGAGCAACAAAGTGGCACAGGTTTTAGCTATGGCATATGAGTATTTATTGTACCCTACACACACACACAAACAGTAATCATGGCATGTAATATTTGCCATCAGCTGAGCACTCACGACTGGCGTTTGCTCTAGCTCTAGCTTTCTGTTTCTGTGTTTTGTCTAAAGTTTTAAACTAAATTGATTTTTATGACATCACTAACTGGCTTTAATTTCCAAATCAATTGCAGTTTAGCAACACCGACTAAATTAAATCGCCGATCATTAAAGGAGCAGCAGCTGGAGGAATTGTGAATGGGGGCATGTGGCATTTGCATTGCTGATTACATGACTGCAAATGGCAGACTGTAAATTGAAGTTACTAAAATGGAATGAAATCATATAAAACTATGTCAGGCCTGGGGTCTGGTCTGCAACTAAACTATACAATAGACAACAAAAAAAAAAACAGAAAAAGAGGAACTACAAAACTATGAGCACCATTTCCGCAAATGGCGGCTAAAAGTGACGCCTGGAGCTATGTGTACAATGGACTGAGAGAGGGACAAAGGATGGGACTGGGATGCAAACAGACTGCTGATGCTGATGCTGAGACTGATACTGATACTGATGCCCCGCACTCCGCACTCTTTACTCTTTCATAGTATTTGGCATTGGCTAAGTCGCTTTCCGTTTTCCGTTACGTCTTTTGGTCGTTTATTATTTCTTTTCTTTACGTTTAGCCCTTTTTTTCGTTAGAGTGTGTGAGTGTGTGTGTGCTTTGTTTGCCTGAGCATGGGCATAAAAATCACGCACTCCCAAACAAATAAAATGCTGACAGCGTTTATTTCCGTTTCCGCTACAGTTTTGAGTTAAACAAATGCACACTGTGTGATTTTATGTGTGTGAGCCAGAACGGATGTATTACAATTTCGAAATGTCCAAAAACGCACATTTATGGCAAAGGGATAAGTTAGCAGCACGAGGCACCCGGATCATTTAATAGCCCGCCTGCTATTTGTTTAACACACTCGCTGCCAGCCTATATCATATGTCCTATAGCCCATAGTCCCATCCATGGCCAATGCCCCTAACCCTTATCCCATTCTGGCCATATCCTACATTTGATTTTAATGCTAATTTTGTGCCTGCGCCTTCGCCCTAAATTTCAACTCTGTTGAACTGGCCATGGGTTTAGCTGAGTGGAGCAAGCATTCGTGCCACTTAAGATACCCAGATACTGGGATACTCTTCTTTTTTGTGCCAGTAAATTAGTGACGAAACATAAATGAACAGATAAGAAGTCGTAAAATTCGAGCTATGGCAGGCCACTTGGCGCAGACTAGTTTTAGCATACCCTGCACAATTTTACAACTTGGGGTGTGTTAGATCAATAATAGATCAATAATAATTGTGAAATTTAAAAGCACAATAACTGAATAAAATTTACATTTTAAAATGTAAATAAAACAAATAAAGAAAATACGCTCGAAATTTATTGAAATCGATCTTCGAAAATACGTACAGTATTATTGTATACCAAACCCAATGCATTATACTCTGTATCCAATTACGGGGAAATGCTCCACAACCACAGGCATGAACAGGAATTGCTCGATCGTTATGTTATTTAACATACAGAAAATGTTATCGTCTTGAACGAATTTATCGTTTAACCTGTGTTTATGTTTTATTTTAATTCCATTTATGCCGAAAATACTATTTTACCCCAAAATACTGAACACACATTCGAATAATTGATTCCTTTAAACTTATCGAATATGTAGGGTATCGATTGGTTGCCATAATTAACTTGTGCATTTTTTTTTCGCATACGGCCACACTTACGCAGTATTCTCATCTCTTTCGTGTGGATAAGCGTGGCTTTGTTCGGGTGGTTCGATTTGATTGACGCAAAGTTTCAGAATAAACATTCGTTGGTTCTGTGCGTGAGGCAATTTAATAGTCGATGCCGCTCGCTGTGTTGCACGTTCGTGTTTGTAAATATAGTTAATTAAATTTAAATATTTGTATTGAATATGCGTGTGTGTGTGTGTGTGCGGGTGTGTGGGTGTCTGTTGGTGTGACCGTGTGTTAAACGTTTATAACTTTTAGGCATTTTTTTTTGCTTCTTTTAAGTGCACAATGAGAAAAATAAACCGCAACGCTGCGACGTTACCCACGACCCAAAATGTAGCTGCTGTCAGTTGTTGTTATGTTGTTTGTTGCCAAAAACAACAACAATAATAAAAGCAGTAACAGCAACAAAAAGAGCAACAGCAACAACAACAAACTCATGCGGCGTTAAATTTTGATATTGTCCAGCGCCTGTTGTAGTTGTTGCTTGTGGGTCGATGCTGTTGTTGCTCCCGCTGTGGGTGCTGCAGGTGTCAGTGTCGGTGTCAACTGGCATCACACACACACACACAGACGGAGTGGAGGCGGAAGAGTAGGGCCGCATCGTGTTGTCCATACCATAAACGAAAAAAGTGCTTTCAAAAATTTATTATGAAATAATTCATAAAAACGCATGCAACCACGCTTCGCACCACAGCCAGCAGTCACCAACGCTCCAGGTGAGATGCGGGTTTTTTTCTTGTTAAAAAAAAATACCCTGTAAAAGTGTAGATTGACTCAAACATGAATTATAATGTTTATTAAAGATAATATATATTTTCAAATATTTTTAAATGCTATACATTGGTATAAACTATGACTTTTATTAATATGCAATTCTCTATCTTTACAGGATATCTGTACGTCGTTTATAGTGTTCAAACTGAACATTGTCGCACGTTTTTTGGTTGACCGACTGCCACACACGGCAAACATAACGGCGGCGGCTGTTGCCGCTGCGACAGTTGGGGCGTGGCATCTGCCGGTAGCATTTACATTGCGAATGCGTGTTGTGAACCCAACTTCCTCTCTCCCCCAACTGCCACAGAATAAAGCACAAAACAAGTAAAAACAAAAAACAAACGGCAACAACAAAAGGAAAAGAAGTGGAAAGAATTGTTAAATTTATATTTATTTTTATGGCTTGGCTTTGTTTTAACGCAGCGTAGTAGCGTGTTCTGTATGTCTGTCTCTCTCTCCCTCTCTCTCTCTTTCTCTCTCTTTATTTGCAGCATTCAACATTTTTAGTGAGTTGGCAGGGCTTCAGCATTTGCCCTCTGCCGTCGCTCCTGTTTGCCTCTTGCCACTTAACTGTTTACACTTTTTGTTGCGCCCATTTTGGACCAACAACAAAAAAAATAATACATGTCTTTACTTTATTTTTTATTGGTCCCCTTTTTTTTTTACAGATTCTGTAGTTACCAATTGCATAGGGTATATTACACTACTTTTTTTTTCGTGTGGCTTAAGCACATGGATTTTGACGCTGTTAACGCGTAACAGTCTGCTACATATTACGCAGAAATGCTCCTCGATCGCATGCATTAACAGAAATTGCTCGATCCTCATTTAACATGCAGAATATGTTATCGCATTGAAAGAATTTATCGTTAAACATTTATTAGTATTTTTCTACTGTGCTCAACTGTAGTCTCATCGCTAGACGCAGTATTATGTTTTTGTTTTTGTTCTCCTTTTTTTTTTTATTGCATTTACAGCTGGCCAGTCAAACTGTAGCACTCATGCGTATCGTTTTTTTACTGTTCTTGTTTTTCAGTTAACTTTTTTTTTTTGCAATTTTTGTCTGGCAATTTTTACTTTATTGGGCAAACGTTTTTCACATTGGCTATGAATTTTTTGGGTCAGCAAATGTTTGCGGTTTTACTTGTCAATTTGAAGTTCATTTAACGTGCGATAGATAGCACACTATCGCCATCACGCTCTGACTCACACGATTTTTTTTTGATAGTTCCTGATTTCGTCAGATGTGAATGCGCATAAAGCTGTGCACAGTCTGAGGGAAATGATTATTCGATTTTAAACGAACACTAAAATAAATATCTGATATGTATGATATTCCACCCACAAACAGCATTTTATCATCTTTCTGAACACTGAGGAAACATTTTGAAAGTCGATAATATAGCAGTTCAATTTATCGGAGTACAGAAATCGATAAGCCAGGGCTACAGACAGAGAATAGAGTTACCTATGGTAAAAGTATCAAATTAACATGTGTCAACACACACACACATACACATACTAAAGTAAGCTTGTGTGTGTGCTACATATTCAACGCTTGGTGCTTTTTTCTTTTGTCATGTTTACTTGATCAGGAGACCGTAACTGAGTCGAGTGGCTTATGAATATTCACGAATTTGTGAATCAGTTCAGCTTGGTTTTCAAATTTTCGTTCATGGTGTAATCTAAATTTGCAATTAGGACGATTCCCAGTCCAAGTTCGTTAACAGCAACAGCTACAATAACAGCAACAGTAGCAGTAACAGTAACATAACAGAGCGCTTCAAGTAGTCTAGCAGCATGAAGTGTACATATTTATAGAGTGTGCCTTGCAATATCTCTCTCTCTCTCTGCCTCTGCCTCTCTCTCTCTCTCTCTCTTTCTGTGTGCGTGTGTGTGCTTACTTCAGTGTGCGTGTGTGTTGTACAGAAAGCAAACAGCAATAAAGCAAACCGTCAAGAGAGTTAGAGAAACCAACAGAGCAGAGCACACTGAACAGGAGTACAAGCATAGAGACTACAAGTTTTTGCTGCACGGGCTATGCATTCGGCTGTGTCTGTCTCTCTCTCTCTCTCTCTCTCTCTCTCTCTCTTTTCGTCTGAATGCTAACTGCTCGCTATGCTATATTCCCCGCTCTTTCTGATTGTCTCTTTTTTTATTTTATATATTTTTTTTGGTGTTTGCTCGCTCTCCCACAGCATCATTCACAATTTGTTTCAATTTTAAATGCCTTGTCGCGGCAACCGACGAGTTGTAAGCAGCAGCAACAGCAGCAGCATCAGCAACATCAGCAGCAGCTGCTTCAATGTTGACTGCGGTACGTGTGTGTATAGTTTTAGCGGCCAGTGTGTAGATTCTTTCATACTCTATCCATGAATGTGAGTGTATGTGTGTGTGTGTGTTGTATGTGTGCAGGTGTGTGTGTGTGTGTGGGGGGGGGGTGCCTTTGTGCCTTTGCTCTAGCATTTCGCTGCTGTAGCGCACTCAAAAAAATTACCACTGAAAATGTTGCTGCCGTTGCTCTTGCTGTTGCTGATGTTGTTGCTGTTGCTGATGCTGTTGCTGTTGATGTTGCTGTTGCTGTTGCTGCTGATGTTGCTGCTGCGTTCGAGTGCGAAAAGGTTGGCCCCGCACTTAAGCAATGTCAACGGCAAGCGCAAAGGCAAAGAGCTCTGGCTCTGGCGCTGGCCCTGGCTGTGGCTGCTGTAGTTGGAGCTGTAGCTGCTGCTGCTGGCGTATCTACTGCTGCTGTTGCTGCTGCTGCTTGTGTCTAGGAGGCGAAACGGAAGAGCCGGAACAGCGTGCGGTTGTTTGTCGCGGGGCATAAACGTATTTGCTGAAAGTGTAACGCTTGTTAAAACAGATAAGAGAGCGCAGGATATATGCACTCGAGGCACTCACAACGCATAGGTGTCTCTCTCTCTGTGTATGTCTCCCTCTCTCTCTCTCTCTCTCTCTCTTTCTCACTGTGTGTGTTTCTTTCTATTTCTATGTGTGTGCTGGAAGAGGGGAAAGGCACTTGGTAAGTGCCGGTTGTGCCGGCATGATAAATGACATGTTTCATTTGACATTTTAACAAAGTGCTAAATTTTTGCTGCTTCAAATGCTTTTTGTGACGTGACAAACTTTTTTTCGTCACAACTGTTAAATAGAGAGAGAGAGAGCACAAGGACACCAAACAGACTACCAAAAGACAACAAAAAGTAAATGAAATGAACAAGAATACGAATACGAATACGAATACCAATATAATGAAAATGAAAACAAAAACAAATTTTGTCTGCATTATAATTTTTCAAGCACATTATGCCGGAAGCAAAAGCAACAGCAGCAAAAGAACAACTAAGACTGTGAGTTCTCTTACTCTTTATCTCTCACTCTCTCTCTCTCTCTCTCTTTTTCTCGCACACTTTATCCCTCTCTCTTTCATTCTCTCTCTATCTTACTCTCTGTGTATTCCTTTAGCTGTTTTCTTTGTCTCTGAACTCTGTCAAAGAGTAAGCAGTTTGCCGGGAAAATGCATATTATATTATTATCATATTATATTCTATGAGTTTATATTCTTTTTATTAATTCAATAAACATATAAAAATTAAATTAAATTTTTTTAAAGTTTGCACTAAATAATAGCTTGAAGAGTAACTTAAATCAAGTCCAAACTTGCTTTTAAAAATCCAACTGCCACTTGATTTAATGATTTTAATGCTAGAGTCATGACAGATCGTATACGAGAGAATATATTGCTTCAATCTGACGAGATGTCTGACAATTGAGCATTTTATTGGCACTTGGGGATTTTATAAGCCAAAGCTGCTTATGTACAGAATGTATATATATATATATTTATATATTTATATATTAGTTTAGCAAAAACATAAATGGAAAAAGTTTTTGTTAATCGTTGCAGGCGAGTTGTGAGTGCGATTCACTCTGGGTTTGGCTGTGACAGCCGCCGCAAGTTACTCATACGCCGTGTTAAGCATTTAAAATGTGCATTTGCTAAGAGAGACAAAGGGACAGACAGATAGAGAGACAGACAGACAGAAAGAGAGACAGATAGTGAGACAGAAAGTGAGACAGACAGTAAGAGAGTGTGACATGAAATTATGGCACGCATTTATCAACATTTTAAAACGCGCTGATGACAATCTGCCTGGCTGCAATTTAAATATGCAAATGACAGACTCAACGGAAGCAGCAGCAGCAACAACAACAACAACAACAACAGCAGCAGCATTAGCATTAACAGCAGTAGCAGCAACAGCAGCAGCGACACTTGGGATGTGCTGCTGCTGCTTCCTGGCAGATGCCACATACTCTGCTTGCATAGTTGAGTTGAGCTGCATGAGGGCTATAACTTTACCTCCATCAGAGACTGACTTTAGCGTTGAATCCAGCTCCAACTCCATGGCCAACTCCATTGTCAACTCCATTGTCAACTCCAACTCGAAATGCAGCTTTAGTTTAGCAGTTAGCGAGGCCACATATATTTTAGAGTGCACTTAACTCGTTTTACTGCTAAGGATATTGTATGAATGTATGAATGTATGAATGTATGAATGTATGAATGTATGACTGTATGAATGTATGAATGTATAAATGTAACAATGTAAGAATGTGTGAATGTATGAATGTATGAATGTATGAATGTATGAATGTAAGAATGTATGAATGTGTGCATGTATGAATGTATGAATATATGAATGTATGCTATAGCTGAGATGCAACAATGCAACTTGGTAGCAGCAGCAGCAGCAGCAGCATCATCTTAGTCCATCGATGTTGACCTCGTGAACTTTAATTACAATCTGAGCTGAGCATTTCCCTTGCTCGTGTCCTTGTGTGTGAGTGCCCTCTCTCTCTCTCTCTCTCTCTCTCCGTCTCTCTCTGTGTGAGTTCAACACTCGAAGGCAGCCGCTGGGCAAAGCTTGGCATAGAAAATATGTAAATCATAATAAGCGAAGGCATACTATTCACTTGCCCTTTGCCCTTTGCGCTCTAGCACTATCTGTAGTCTGAGTCAAGTTCTGTTTAGTGGCTTTACTTTTGGCTTGGGATCCCCCCCACTATCCTTCTCTCTCTCTCTCTCTCCCTTTCTCTCTTGTCTCTATGGCACGCATAAAGGCTGAGTTCCTACTGCTGTTGCTTCTGCTTCCTCTTCTTCTTTTTTGCAGCTGCAAACCGCAAATTAAAAATTTCTGCACGTCTCCCCATAAAAAAAAAACTTTTGCTGCTCTGTATTTATATATATATATATATATATTGCTGCTTCTTGCAACTCGTTTTCTTCTGCTCGCTTGTTGTAGTTGTTTTTTATTTTGTTGTTGTATTTTTTTTTATATGCTTTCGTTTAGTTTCTGCTCATATTCGGGCTGACTGCCTGGCAGCGCTGTCGCCGGTTTATTTCCTTTTATATTGCTTTGCTTTATGCGCACACACACGCATATAAACGCTTGAAATTCGTACTAATACACACACGCACACACACACACACTCACACACATATGAACAATATGTGCCTGCCCGGGCACTTCAAAGTTTAGCTTTACAGTTATGTATGCATGTAGTTGTAGTGTATGCCTCTTACACAGCCTCATTCCAATTGTCATGCTCCGTGTGTGTGTGAGTGTGTGTGTGTGTGTGTGAGTGTATGTGAGTGCGTTTGTGTTTGTATAAGTGTTTGCCGGCGACTTTCTTTCATTTCGAGTCCTTTTTGTAACCCCTTCATGCATGCGTATCCTTAACCCCCATCGCCCTCCTTCTCCCTTTCTTCCCTACGCCCATGCACAATGCGATTTTTCAGCTAACAGAACTGTCCTGACGCGTTGATTGTGTTTGCATATTATACACGCCCTTTTATGTCCTATGGCAATATGAAATTTATTGTGTTTTACCCACCCAATGTACCACTCTACAAATGTTCCACTGTGCCAGTGTATGACAGTGTCCCACTGTACCATTGTGGCCTTACGCTTGGCCCTGACTAACTGGTCCGGCTGGCGTGTCAGGCTGTGGCATTACGACATTGATTTTAATCTCGGCGCAGCCTGTCTGTCAGTTTCTTTATGTTGCAACAACAGGGATTAGATTAAGCAACTTTTTAATTAAAACAACATAAACAGATTGAGCTCAGTAAATGCTACTACCACTAGCCATCTCTCTCTCTCTCTCTCTCTGTCTTTCTCTCATCAAGTTCAATCAAATAGATAGTTAGTAGCGCTTGGCACAATTTACTCTTCAATCACTTGCAGCGTTCAACTTAATTGCATTTTAATTAAAATCCATATTATTAATGCCTTTACGCTTCATTTCTTTTGTTAAACAACAAATAGCTAAAGCCTTTTTAATAGATTTATAAATGTATGTAAAAGAATATTAAATATTACCACAATTTAGTGTCATGTTTACAAAACCAACAGAATTATGTTAAGGTGCTGTTAAATAACGAAGTTTCGATTGGAAAGCAGAGCTGATATTTGTACATCGAATTGTCAATGCTTAATTTAACAGAATTATGTTAAGGCGCTGTTAAGTGTAGAAATATCGATTGGCTGCTGTATGGCTGCTTTATTAAATATTATTTAATTGAAATCCGCAGAATATTAAATTAAACCAATGTTTAATTTTATAGATACCGCAATAATAATGATATTCAAATAATTCTTTGAAACAATTGTCAAATGAAACACACCTTATTAAATATCCCAGTGGAATTATGCGTCTAGTAAATATGGTAATTGAATCATATAGTATATATTTTGTTGTTTTATTTTTTCACACGATATGATATATGAACAATGAAGTATGAATGGATGGCGGCATTTGGTGGGGTTCGGTTGCATTTGGCGATTATTGCAGGCACATTAAATGGCTATTATGGTCAAACATGGCTTCCGCTGAGTCTGCTCAAAAGGCAGACCATAAAATGTACAGTGGACCGCAGCAGCAGCACCACACAATGGGTTCAACAAATGCCACAATACGTGAATAGTACGAATAATACGAATATAAACAAAATGCAGTCAACCGCGTGCACAAACAAAACAAAAACAACAACAACAACAACATGAACTAACAAAAATGCCAAAAACAAAATGAAACAGAAATAGAAAACAGAAGCAGAAACAGTTAGAGAAACAGAAATAGGAACAAAACATATAGTGGAATCGGCAGTGCAGTTTGTGCCACATGAGCCGCAAAAAGTTCTATACCATAGACTAGCGCATATTTTACAAAAACCCCGCCAAAAAAAAAAAAACACACACAAAAAACTGCAAAAAAAAAAAACACAACAGTTGCAAATAAAAAAAGAAAGAAAGAAACTGCAACCACAGGACCAAAGCGAAAGCGATTATAGCGAATGCAGTTATAACTCGCTAATTTATGTGAAAATTCGTGCTTAGAAACCTGAAACTATATATATGGCAAGTTAGCCATATGAATGGATGTTGTGATGGAGAGCATCGTAGCATTGTATGCTTTCCAAATGATTGCGTCCTTTGTTAGCCAATTAGGCCACCAAAAAAAAAAAAAGAAATTGAAAAAAATAGAAAACATCGCGCACATAATTCTCTACTCGCACGCGGAGATTTGTGTATTGTTGTGGTAGGCATAAAATTTGATTAACATTGAACTAATAAATTTGCGAAATGGAAATAATTGACAGCATATTTCATGGCATAATTGAAAACAATGCGGTCTATCCATTGCTATTTCCATTTGTGTCTCTTTCTCTTTGTCTCTCTGTCTCTCTTTGTGGTGTTTAACCACGCTGCGTATACGTAATTTCATATGGAATGCCCGCAAATAACTTTTTCAATGCCAGCAGCATTAAGTTTTGATTTATTTTAATCAGCGTGCATCATTTGCTCCTCTGCCTCTGCTGCTGTTGCTTCTACAGATCCTTCTGCCCATTCCTCCCTTTTCCCCCCTTGATTTCAGCTATAAAATTGCAGTAAATTAAACAGTTGTAAAGTTAAATTACGCATTCGATATGCATGCAAGTATATATCTGCGTATTTTTATTTTTTTTTGCTTTTATACCCTGTAAACACACTTGAATACATTAAGCGAGTATTTGCAATTGCACAAAATAATGAAAATGAGAATTCTTCTTTTCTTCTATATGAGGGAAACGAAAAAAAAAATTATGAGTTTCTGTATTAATCTATAGGCATTAATACATTTTTAAATATAATCCAACGATTAACTTTTGAAATTTACTTGCAAACATATGATTCATTGCTTTACTATGAAAGTATTTTTATATTGTAATATTTTTATTAATTTTTTTTTTTTTAATTTTTACAGGATATGCCTTTAGCATTTCCTATTTAAATGTTTCATTTTATTCATTCATTTTCAATTTACGCCCAGCTACGACTGGCACTGTTGCGCATTTAAATCCAATGGCATAAAAATTTCCCTCTCCCCTGCTTCTTGGCCACATTTTTTGCCCTTTTTACACTACCTACTCTGCTGTGGTCCATGGCATGCCTTGGACAATTTAATGGAGCTGAAGTCTCGCGCATTTGCGGCTAAGATGGCGTCCGCAAGTGTTGACTACCGCTAACCGCTTACTTAGGCCATTATACGGGCCCCGACCGCGCCACGACATTGTATTAAGCGTACCAAAATTTATGGCAAATGCTGCGGTGGTAACCCTGGCAGTAGGGCAGAATCAGAAGCAGAAGCAGAAGCATCCTTAGTGCTACTTACTATGCTTAAAGAGACTTGGTCGCTAAGCTGCAGTCTTAGTCGAGTTGCTTGCGAATTTATGAACATGGCCAGCGGTGCTGGTGGTATTGGTGGTGCTGATGGTGTTGGCCCAGCCTGACCAAGCTGAGTAGTCAAATGCACAATCAGTTGATAAACCAGATGGCTTTTTAAATAGTTAATTAATCAATGAGCGGCAGCCTTGTCAATTTATAAACATGGCCTTAGGCCACTTTTGTACTTGATAAACCCAGACGACAGCCTCTGTCTCAGTCGCAGTCAACGTCGCTGCCGACGTCGCTGCCGAGGTCCATGGCAATGGGTTTTGTTCATCCGTTGTTAAGGCATTTAGCTGTAAAATGCCTTTGGCCATGCCCATAAATTCACAAGTGCGCCCCATTAATGTCGCCCAGCATCTTTTCTGGGAAGCCTTCAAAGTTTTTCTCCACCCCCCCGAAATAGTTAAACAAAGTTTCGCTGTGCCTGTGTGTGAGAGACACAAAGAAACCATAGCAAACTTCAGCTGACTTATGGGCTAATTTTAAAAATTGTGGTATTTATTATTTTCATTAAAATTAGGTCGCAGTCAACTTAATTTAAAAGCCAAACAACTTGAGCTTCTCTTGCAACTTCAAGCTCCTCCATTCAATTGAGTATTTTATGGCTACGCCTATATGGCTATGACCGGTGATTTCCTGTTTCCTGTTTCCTTTTTCATTTTTCATTTTTCTTCTTTCTTTTTTCGTTTTTTTTTTTTTTGGTTTAACAATGCCAACACTACTGATTTGCATAATTTAACAAACTGCCCTCGCACGGAAGTAGTTATGCACACGAGCTTAAGCACCTGCTTATGGCAAAGTCTTGGCATCACTCCATGTTTTTGTTGTTGTTGCTGTTATTGTTGTTGTTGCTGTTGTTGCTATTATTGTTGCCTTTGTTGTAATACAATCTGAAGAACAACAACAACAACAATCGCTGCGTGTGGCACACATTTACCCACTTGGCTCGCTTTTTATGGGTTTGCCCTGGCTTCACACCTTTCGGCGCGTTCACTACTATACAAATTACAATTTTTATAGCATGTGATTTTCTGTATTTTTTCTTTTATTTTTTTTTTTAAATGTATACGGCACGGCATATGGCATAAGGTATACAGTATATACAGTATGGTATAAAAGTTGCGACACGACACGTGGGCAGGACGAAGCCTGGGAACTGCATTGGCGCGTGTCTTCGGAAAAGGGTTTTATTCGGCATTTCATTTTCTTATTTTTGTATTAATGGTTTATTTATGATGTGCTAACATTGTATACAGTCTCAGTCCTGCTATGTATTATTTGTTTTTGATTTCCTATAGCCTTTCCCCCAACTTGATTTTATTTAGTTCCGTGCACACAAATTGTTGCCAAATAATGTGCTTCATTTTGTTGTTTTTATTATTTTCTTCGTTTTTATGCGGCATTATTTAATTTTTGTTATACTTTTCACAGTTGTATTGTATAAACTCTACTATAAGTAAATTGCATAAAAACACGCAGCATAATTTTTTCTATAAATTCAGTATGCCCTTCGAGCATGCGTAGAAGCCAAAGGGATATATTAAGTGAAGAAATAATTATTATAAATAAAATAAAATGATGAAAATAATACATTTATTATATTTATCACAACCATTCTTCCCTCGCCCTATATCTATTTCATTTTTAAATTTTTTTTAGAGGGTATCTACCACTTCGTGCACATTTATTTCTATTTTTTGTGTTATTTTTTTGTTGGTGTGATTGCGTGTCGTTTGTCGTTTGTGTATGTTAATTTGCTGTTGCAGTTTCTCAGTTTTTTTATTCGTTTTTTTTTTTTTTTTTTGGTGTTTTGTTTTTATTTTTCTTCATGGTGTAATTCTTTTTGCTGTTTATTAAATATGCATGACATGCAAATGGCGGTCTCAGACCAATTAACTTTGATCGATTCAACAAAATGGGAGGAAACGTTTTATGAGCAATTAATGTGGTTACAACAACCAACAAACCACTGTGGTTGCCTGCCTGGGCGTAACCACTGTGCTAACTGCCATGTCAAAGCTGGCAAATTGATTGTGTGATGTGACATGCTCACATCAAGAATTTTCATCAAGAATCTTTAGATCTTGGCTTTGGTTTTGAGTATGAAACAAATCAAATTTTAAATTTTGAATGTCAGCTGACACACTGATTTATATAGAATGCAAAATACATTCTATTTGCGGCAGCCTATCTTCAATTATTTAAATAATATGCAAACATTTGTGCAAAACATTTTCGGAATCTACAGAAATTTTGCGCTTAGTTTTTCGATGGCATTTTGCCATAAAATATGGAAAATATGCAAGCAATTTTATACGAATTGTTTTGTGATTGTACTCCCCCAAAAATTGTGTTTTGCTATGGGGAAGTGCAACGAATGTCTAACGCATCGCTGAACGTGCCGCAAAAATGCATAAATGATATGGTATGAGACGAAAAATCGCATGCCACTCGCATGCCCAAAATCACAGACGCAGCAATTAAGTGTGCGTTGCAATCAGAGTTACGAAGCGCAATGGTAATTTATTAGTACACACACATACACACACTCATACACATTCACATTCACATACACTTATACATAAACATAAATATGTACGCTTGCGTTAATGGGCAATGGCATGAATGAATTCTTTGTTTATTTTGTTATTTTATTTTAAGTGTAGATTCCGTACAGCAGTAAAAATGTACCTTAACAACACAGGGCTATGTTTTTAAACCAAACTAAACCTCTGTATGAGGATTTAATATATATATTAATAGAGTCAGCTCTCCTCCTAACGTTTCATGGTCTTGCCGAACCCTTGCCGCTTAAGTTGTCTTAGAGGCCGAACGGGTATTAATCGTCTTGCGAATCGGCTGCGGTGCCTCGGCAGTCTCTCGCTGTATCGGTTGGAGTGCCGATTCCAATTTGTTCCAGCTGCAGCATACTCCTAAAGCACCCTCGGAAAAAAAGTTCAAAAAAGAAGCTCGAAAAACAGGCGCAGGAGGCGTGGCAGACCCCACAAAGTATATATATTCTCGATC